>JASDQU010347518.1:0-12327 GCA_032191745.1 Picea mariana
TAATAAAAAGACTCAAATACGTGAAACAAATTAAGAACGAGATTGTCAAGGAATTCCATACCATGTTTGAGAATTTGCTACAACAAATTCCTAAAATCCATCGTCCTGAAGACAAGTACCTCATTTACCTCTATACCAATGCACTCTTAGTGTAATTAGGGTTAGAGTTTCTCCTTAGTGAAAAAGGGCCAATAACAATCCAAGAAGCTTATCACATGGCTATACAAATCGAGGAAAATATATCCTTGTTCAATGGAGAGCACCTCTTTACTCCATAAATCAAAGTTGATGACCCCTTGATGACCCCAAATATACCCAAGATACTCTTATTCTGGAGAGATCAGTTTTCCTTGAGATCTTTGTTAGTAAATTCCAGGAAATAAGGGAACAATTCATCGACCAACAAGAGGTTGAGGAGAGGGATCCTAATGAAGGTTTCCAATCCCATAAGGAAGAGAAATAATTTACTTGTGCTTCTATCGAGGATAATGAAGACCTGGTTGAAGAGAAAGAGCTTGAAGATATCAAACCTGATGATGAAGTATTAATGTGTTCTCCTCCCTCTATTGAAGCCATCCGAGATCATATTCCTCCTGCACAAAAATAAGAGGATGAGGTTAGTCACTTTCCTTTTCAGGTTTTTGACGATACCCTATTCTATGATTCAAAAGGTGAAGAAGAAATGGAATACTTGGACAAGCTAGACCAACGGTATTATGAAGATAAGGATGTAGGGGAAAGTCATGAGGAAGAAGCACTGATGCTTTCTCTATCATTTGATGAATTCATCCAATTCTTCGACGCTCCTGCACAACAAGAAGTGAATACGGTAAGTTATTTCCCTTTCCAAGATTTTGAAGATGCTTTATTTTGTGATTTGGAAAGTGAAGAATGGTTAGAGGAGCCCTTGGATTTTTTAAGCCCTTCATGTTATGATAAAGGTAATGACATGGTTRATAATATTGATGAGTTCATACACATTGGGAAACGTAAATGGGATGTGATTGGGTATGATGGGGATCCCATTTACGACATTGAGGGTCATTTCCAAATGTTGCCTTTACAAATGTTTATTTTCTGATTGACATATATCTAGAAATTGTATGAGACAAGTGTTATCATTTCAGGACTTGACAATATCTTGTTATATTGTCTATTCAAGTGCATTTTCTGGATGTTATTACAACTGTCATTAATTAATTATTTCTACTATATATTTATCACTTGCTTCATACATTTATTGGTAGTAGTCATCTCTGTAAACTTGAAGTCTTGTTGAAGCATTAATCATCACTTGTTGTTGCCATAACTTGTGTTGTTGTATTGGTAAGGGGTAGGTACACTTTATTCTCCTTTGCTTCATCCAACAAGACTTAAGTCTATTTTGAGTGACCTAGAGAGAGGGGTGGTTAGCCTTACCTTTTCCCTTTCCTCAAACCCCCTAGTTCTTGGGACCTCTCCCTTGGAGTGGATTTATCTTTCTCCTAAAGAGAAAGAGGACCCTATTTGGGTGACAATGATATGACTACCTCAGTGTTACATCAATCTAAGCCTACTTGCCTTCAGGCTTTGGGCAAGTATAGATTGTGCGATAACAGTTCTTTTTTATATGGCTTAGAATTTTGTGTATAATGACTTCTATGATTCAACATGATTGGACATTGTTTATTTATTGACCAAATATTCCTTGTTGGTAAGTTGTTCTCACTTTCCCTATTGCAAATTCTTTTTATTCTTTAACTTCTTAATTTGTGTCAATAAGCCTTGATGGATCCCTTAGGCATGAAATTTCTTCATAATTTTTTTACTTTGATCCAAAATGGATCATTATATTATTTGTGATCCATCTCAAATATTTCAGAGTGGAAACAATTGGAGGACTCAGCTTCCAGGGTCATTTTAATGCCAAGTCCCAATTTGGAAAATTGGGATTTTAAACCTTCAGGAGCCATTTTGAGGCATCAAACGACATTTTTGGGGGTCAAAAATTTTCCATCATTATTGAGACCCTGTGACGCTATTCTACACGTTGATACCTTTCCAACAGTTAAAAAATTACGTCAATTGGAGCTTGTATGAAAAAGTTATTCCTCTCGCAAGTTGACCTATTGTGTTGACCACCATGGTATGAGACGGTGCCATGTCAGCCACTGTTACTCATGCATATGGGGATAACCACATGAGGACTTTCAATAATATTCTAGAAGGTCCAGAACCTTATCATAATTAAGGGTTGAGGAATTTGAAACCCTAACCATAAACAACTATCAAGCTATGTTAAATATCAGGCCACTAGGAGGAGAAGGGGTTCCATTCCATGTTATAATATTTTGTTCCATAGCAAAGTAGAACAACTGGGAGTGGGAAAATTAGAGAGAATAATGAAGGGGGTTAATTTTCTATAGCATCCTAATAGGCCACAGGTCTCAGGTGGCTCCATAGAGAGTGCCCTCTCCTTTGTACTTGCATTATTTCCATACCATAGAAAAGAGAGCGGAGCAACCTCACCTTCTAACTGGGTTTTCTCCTGTAAGGGTTTGCCAGAGAAAATCTTTGTGTTATTTTTTAGATGGTGTGTGCTTGTATTTTACTATTCTCTATTTTCTACATTTTATCTATATCATGCATAAGCAAAAAATCAGTAACTAAAGATTTTGGAATCTAAAGGAATTTAACCTTCATACTGTATATTTCAGTTTTATTTATCATATCTATTGTGACAAACTGTTCCAGTGGGATATCCATGATAGTTTACAAATCATATTGGTATTAGAGAAAGTATTCTTGGGATATTTGTGGAAAGTTGCAGGGATCCAGAAATAGTTGTAAGAAGAAAGTCATAGAACCCTAGCCATGGCCGACGAGTCTGTTCATAACAACCCTTGAGATCCATCAAAAGAGATATTTGTGGGGCTAGAAGAGAAAGTCACTGACATATATCACAATATGTCCCTCCTCATGGAGGTTCTATCAAGAAATCTCAGATTGTTCGGAGAAGTTGGAGGCGCAAACTCAAATATTATACCAGACGGGAAATCGAGAGATAATGAAGACCCACAAAAGGAGTTGCAGAAAGAACCTGAGAAAGAGAAACCAAGTTCCAATGTCATAAACCTTTCAAAATACCTATTTAATATGGAATATAAAGTGGATATAAATCCATACCAAGGTGATATCGATGCATTAAAACTGAATCATTAGTTGCAATAACTAGAATTTTATTTTAGCATTCACCATATAGATGAGGATCAAAAGATATCATTCACTAGAATGAAGTTAGAGAGCCATGCTTCAACCTGGTGGGAAAGTCACATGGAGACACTTAGGTTGGAGGGTGATCCACCAATAACTAAGTGGGAGGATTTTAAAACACGCATTAAGTCACAGTTCTATCATATTTGGTATGTTGAGGACCAATGATTCTGTTGGCATTACTTCAGGAAAAGGCAGGGGTAGAGTACCTTACAAGAGTACACCACTGAGTTCAGGAAGATGGTCATCATGCTAGTTATCTCCTAAGAACCTTGATGTAATCCTCAAGTGTTTGGGGGGTCTACATAGTCATCTATGAAATAAACTGATTTTTTCAAGCCAAGGAGAATGGATGAGGCATGTGTACATGCATAGTATCTGAAAAAACATAGGCCACAGGAAAGGGTAGCTAAGTGGTTCCAAGAAGAAAGATAACCAAGAAGCTTTCAAGGAGGGAAAGAAGAAGTAGAAAGGGGGAAAGGATAAATATATGACAACCACTACACATCGGTGCATGGATCCTAGAAATTGTTGCAATATTGATGGTCACACTAAGGAAAAGTGTTGGAAACTACATCCAGAGTTGAACCCAAAGAACCACAAGAAGGAAGAAAACAAAAAGAACATTTTATCCACATATTCAAGCAACCATGTTGAAAGTAGCTTAGATGTGGATGAGAAGATTTTCTACACATAAATGTAGAATAGGTGAATGTGATTAGACTTCATCACCAGGAAGAGAAGGATATGACCAAAATCTTCCACATCAAGATTCAGGTCAAGAATACCAAGATAGATGCTTTTTTGGATTTTGGTTCACAAGCTAATCTCATAGTATTGGATCTGGTTAGCAAGGTTGAATTGGAGGTCCACGCTCATACTATCCCATATCCATTGGGATGGGTAAACAAGGATGAAGAGATCAAGGTTACAAAATAGTGTAAGATTAAATTTGCTACAAGTGTTGATTTTATTGATGAAGTGGAATTGGACGTAGTACCCCTTGACATATTGGGAGTAGTGTTTGAAATCCCATACATGTATATGAGCGATGAAACCTTCATGTGAAGAGAAAACTAGTATCAACTAATCAAGGATGGGAAGACCTACATCATCAACGCACATAAATTCAATTCAAAGATCTCACTGGTAAGTGATAACCAATCCAAGAAGTTGATTAGTTCCAGTAAGAAATATGTTTTACTTTTATTAAGAGAAAATAGATCTAATGGTGAGTCAATAAGAGTAAAGGCATCCCTGGAGGGGTGTACTAAAGAGAAGAATCATCACTTGGAAGAGTTTCTATAGGCATAGAGGGGAGTGTTCCAAGAGCCTAAAGGGATACCACCTAAGAGGGAAGTGGAGCACATAATCCAATTATTGTCAGACTCCCCCTTGTCAAATATTGGGTTGTATATACAGTCTGTTCTGGAAGCAAACAAAGTGAAGAAGTACTTGCATCAGTTGTTGGAGCAGGGTGTGATTCAACCAAGTACATCACCTTGCGGATAACCCATCATAGTTGTGTCCAAGAAGGATGGGACTTGGAGAATGTGTATCGATTACAGGGCATTGAACAAGATTGCACTGAAGAATTAGTACCCTCTGCCCAAAATCGATGATTTGTTGGAACAACTGCAACATGGCAAGTACTTCACTGAGATGGATTTGAAACCAAGATATCACCAGGCACGAGTCAAAGAAGAATATATCTGGAATATTTCCTTCAAGACAAGGCAAGGTTTGTATGAGTGGTTGGTTATTCCATTCAATTTATGCAATGCACCAACTACATTTATGAGACTAATGAATGGTGTTTTGCACCCTTTTCTAGATTCATTTGCTATTGTCTATTTGGATGATATATTGGTTTATAGTGCTACCTTGCGGGAGAACATATCACACCTTATGTAGGTATTAGAGACCTTGAAGAAGCACCAGCTGCTGGCCAATCTCAAGAAATGTGAGTTTTCTCACCAATCTTTGGTGTATCTAAGGTATGTGATTGGTGGAGGAAAGCTCAAGATAGATCCAACCAAAATGGACTCCATCATGAAATGGCAAGTTCCTCAAATTACACATAAGTTAGGATCTTTGTTGGGGAAGCACAATACTTGCAAAATTTCATAGTTTCATTTTTAGCAGCAGTTGCACCACTCCATGCAATAACAACAGGTAATAAGATTTTGCAGTGGGGGAAGAATTAGTAGAAGGACTTTGATGAGATAAAAATAAATATCATTCCAGTACCAGTGCTCACGCTACCAAACTTGCAAGATCCCTTTGAAGTTGAGACATATGCAAGATGGTATGTCATGGGAGCAGTCTTGATGCAGGGGGGAAGGCTTGTTTGTTATCATTATGAAGTATTTCATGGGGCGGTCCTCAACTACCCTATCTATGACAAGGAGCTCTATGCCTTGGTACAAGTTGTTAAAAAGTGGAAGCACGATATGATGGGAAAGGATACCATCATCCATATAGATCACTAGATGCTCCAGTATTTATAGGCCCAGAGTAATTTACAACAAACCAGGCACTACAAATGGCTGGGGTTTTCAAAAAAGTTTCATTTGGTTATAAAGTATAAGAAGGGTAGCACAAACATTTTGGTAGACATGCTTTCACGAACACCCACATCCAAGATTACAGTTGTGGGAACTCTAATGTACATGGAGCCTTTTACCCATGATGCATATAGAGAGGCATACATAGAAGATGAGGACTTCAAGGAGGTGTTTTAATAGCTACAGGGCCAAATTCATATAGAAGAAGGTGAAAAAAAGGCTGACTATCATTTCCATAATGGTCTCCTCTACAAGATCGACAAGATTTGTGTTCCTAAAGGTGAATAATTGCAACTTATCATAGAGGCTCACACCTCAAAGGTTGCAGGACATTTTGGTTTTGGGAAGACAGTTTCTAGCTTATAGAGGTATGTGTACTAGCCCAAATGCAAGAAGATGTAGCACGATATATTAGAGGATGTATACTTAGTTGTACCAACAATCCCAATAACACAAAGAAAGGTCTATATCATCCCTTTCTGGCACCCACTAGACCTTGGGAAATCATTTCCATGGATTTTGTGGGTGATTTACCAACCATGCGGAAGGGACGTGACAATTTATTTGTGATAGTTGATAGGTTCAAAAAAATGTGCATTCTCATGCCTTGTAAAAAGACCATCAAGGGACAAAAAGAAGCAAACTTGTCCTTTGAACAGGTGTGGTTGCACTTTGGGATACCAAGGAGTATCATCTCGGGCAGGGACACCAGATTTCTCAATGCCTTTTGGACTACATTGTGGGAGAATATGGACACTAAGCTCAATATGTCTACAACATTCCATCCACATACAGATGGGTAGACAAAAGTAATCAATAGGACTTTTATGCAAATTTTGAGGGGTTACAATTAGAAGCATCTGAAGACCTAGGATGCAAATATGATCTATATACAACACTCTTATAATAGAGTAGTCCACGGTTCTACTGGTAAGTCCCCTTTTGAAACTTGTTTTGGGTATTTTCCGCCTTATCCCTTGGATGTTGTTGATGGATAGCAAGGAGGAGTGAGAGAAGACACCATGGGAGAAGCATTAAAACCAGAGAATTTGGTCAAGAAAATCGGGCAAATCCATTTGCAAGTATAGTAGATGTTGAAGAAGTCACAAGAAAAGTACAAGGCTAGACATGACCAACACATAATAGAGAAAACATTTAGAACGGGAGATAGAGTATGGTTACAGCTGAATAAGGAAAGGCTACAAGGTTCTGGTAAGAATATCAAGGCATTGATGTATGGTCCTTTTGAGGTATTAGAAAATGTGAGAGATAATGCCTACATACTAAATCTACCCCCATACATGTGCATTTACTCAATAGTGAATGTGGAGAATCTCAAACTCTACGAGCATTCCATGTTCAATAAGGAGGAGGAGAAGGTCCTACCTTCCATAGAGGACTTACACCATATGCTCAAGCAAAGTTGGCAAAGGACACAGTTTTGCAGAAGTAGCCCAGAACTACAACACAAGGGCAACATGACCCTTGGTAGATTGGATTGAAAGGACAACTTCTAAGCAAAGAAAAGTGGTACTCCAAGGAGAAGGTAGAGAAAAAATTTCCTCACCTCATTCAGTAACGTTTTTGGGGACCAAAATCCTCCCTAAATTGAGAGGTATGATCCGTAATGGATCATTATATTATTTTTCATCTATCTTGATGCTTTCAAAGTGGAAAAAATTGGAGGAATCAACTTGCAAGGTCATTTTAGTGGCAGGTCTCATTTTAGAAAATTGGGTTTTGAAACCTTTTGGAGCCATTTTGAGGCACCAAACAACATTTTGGGGGTCTACACATCAAGACCTTTTGAACAGTGCAAAATTGGACCAATCGGAGCTCATATGCAAAAGTTATGCCTCTCGCAAGTTGACATATCGTGTTGACCACCATGGTACGAGAGGATGCCACGTTAGCCACCATTACTCATGCATATGGGGCTATCCACATGAGGAATTTCAAGAAGATTATACAAGGTCCAACACCTTATCACAATTGAGGGTTGACGAAGTAAAAACCCTAACCCTAGACATCTATCGGGCTATGTTAAATATTGGGCCACTAAGAGGAGAAGGGGCTTCATTCTATGTTATTGTATTTTGTTCCATATCAAAGAAAGAAAAACTGTGAGTGTGAAAATTAGAGATCATAATAGAGGGGATTCATGTTCTCTAGCAGCCTAATAGGCCACATATCTCAGGTAGTTCCATGGAGAGTGCCCTCTCCTTTGTACTTGCATTATTTCCATACCAGAGAAAAGAGAGCAGATAAACCATGCCTTCTAGCTAGGTTTTATCCCGTAAGGGTTTCCCAGAGCAAATCTTTGTGTTATTTTGTGGATGGTGTGTGCTTGTATTTTATTGTTCTCTATTTTCTACATTTTATCTATTTCATGCATAAGCATAAAATCAGTAACTAAAGATTTTGGAATCTAAAGGAATTTAACCTTCATAGTGTAGATACTTGTTTTATTTATCAGATATGTTGTGAYGAACTGTTCTAGTGGAATATCCATGACAATTTATAGATCAAACTTGCCAAATTTACTTTTTAGATATTGATTCTCTATATTTTCATCTTTTAACTCCTTGATTTGTGCAAGTAGTTTTTTACTATGATCTTTTAGGTGAGAATTTTCTCCATCCTTATCAACAAKAACCTTGTCAAATTMTTTTCAAYGATCTTGCAATTTATGAAAAAKTTATGCCTCTCGCAAGTTGACATGTCGTGTTGACCACCATGGTACAAGAGGATGCAACATCAGCCATCGTTACTCATGCATATGGGGTTATCCACACGAGGAATTTCAAGAAGATTCTAGAAGGTCCAAAACCTTATCACAATTGAGGGTTGAGGAAGTCAAAACCCTAACCCTAGACAACTATCAGGTTATGTTAAATACCGGGCCACTAGGAGGAGAAGGGGCTCCATTCTATGTTATTGTATTTTGTTTCATAACAAAGAAGAAGAACTAGGAGTGAGAAAATTAGAGAGCATAACAAAGGGGGTTCATTTTCTCTAGCAACCTAATAGGCCACATATCTCAGGTAGTTCCATAGAGATTTCCATCTCCTTTGTACTTGCATTATTTTCATACTAGAGAAAAGAGAGAAGAGAAACCTCACCTTTGTTCGACAACATAGGTATTCCAACAGAGGATGAACACCTTCAATAACCACTCACATAACCAGATCAAATATCAACACATTGATGTTTTCACATGGTAAAACCCCTACGGGGAAACATCCACGGCCCCAACCAACGTGACCACTTGGAGAAGTTTATTAATGCAAAATAAAAAAAGATTACAGAGAGATTTTACAAGAAAATTTCTCACAATTGATATTTGGAAAATGAACCTCCATTATCTTTAAATAGAGATCATGGACCAATCGGGTGTTAAGCCACAGATCAATGGCCATTAAGATCGAGGAGAGTATGAACCGTCGAATCACTCTATGTCAGGAACATATCATGACCGTCGGATTTCCTAACTACAAATGCATACTAAAGAAACAAACTAAGAAACACACTTTTACCTAACGACACATTAGACCAAGTAGATCTTAACTAACTCCTAAGTGTCTAAATATCCTAACATCCCCCCTTAAGAACAGATTGGGATAGGATTGAAGGATTTACAATGTTGACACAATAGGATAAGGAAGGAGGAATTAGAGACTCTCCCCCCTTAATGACAACTTCCTAAACTCCTAACATAGATCGAAGTTTGGAAAACTTCGTTTCTGTAAGAGGTTTTGTGAAAATGTCTGCAACTTGATATTTTGTAGGGAAAAAGAGCACTTCAATAACTTGATCATGAATGAGCATTATGATGAAGTGCATGTGTAGCTCGATGTTCTTGTTGCACTGATTTTGAACTGGGTCTTTGGCGAGCTTGATGGCACTCTGATTCTCACACCAAAGGTTGGTCGGATGCTGCTGCTCGAATCCAAACTCTAAAAGGACCAGTTGAAGCCACAAGGCTTGCTGACTTGCATTTACCGCTGCTCGGTACTCTACTTCTGTTGAAGAAAGTGAAATAGACTATTGTTTCTTACAGGCCCAAGTGACAGGTCCTAAACCAAGGCTGAAAACATAACCTGTAGTAGACTTATCATCATTAGGGTCGTCGACCTAATCTAAATCAGTGAAACCAACCAATAAAGGTATCCCCCCTGAACTGTAATGTATCTCGAACTGAAATGTACCACAGACATAGCAAAGTATCCTTTTAGCTTCTCTCCAATGGATTTCATGGGGTGTTTCCATATACTGGGCAACAAGACCAACAACAAAGGAAAGATCGGGACGGGTATGATTCAAGTGTAAGAGGCTACCAACTAACTTATGGTACAGGGTGGCATCAACTTTAGGAGAAGTACAGGTGGCAGTAATATTAACTCCAGACTGGAAGCAAGAAGGGGTTGGTTTACAATCATCCATGTGAAAGTGATGAAGAAGGTCACAAGCATACTTAGACTGGGAAAGAAAAATTCCTTCATTTGTTTGCAAAACTTGGAGGCAAGGAAATAGTGCAAAAACCCTAAGTCTGTCATTTAAAATTTCTTCTTAAGGCTAGTTTTCACATGGTTTAAAAGTTTTGAGTCACTACCAGTAAAGATAAGGTCATCAACATAAAGGACAAGGATTATGAGATGGCTTCCTACTTTCTTGGTATAGACATTAGGATCAAAATGGCATCTAGAGAATACAGTGTCAATAAGAAAGTTGTCCATTTTTTCATACCAAGCTCGGCGAGCTTGTTTAAGACCATAAAGAGATTTCTTAAGGCGATAAACAAGGCTAGAGTCATTTTGGAGATAGTTAGGAGGTTGTTCCATGTAGATTTTTTCTTGCAAATCTCCATGCCAGAAGATGGATTTAACATAAATCTGATGGACCTCCCATTTATGTGAGGCAACAAGGGAAAGAACAAGGCGGATGGAATTCATTTTGGCTATAGGGGAAAAGGTTTCATTATAGTCAATTCCTTCAACTTGGGAAAATCCTTTGGCAACTAACCGAGCCTTGTGTCTTTCAACACTTCCATCTAATGCGTACTTAGTTCTGTAGACCCATTTACATCTGACAAGTTTTCTTCCTTTTGGAAGAGGTACAAGATCCCAAGTATCATTTTCCATTAAATAGTGATACTCTTCATTCATTGTTGTATCCCAATCTGGATGACCTAAAGCTTCTGCAAATGTCTCTGGATAATGAGTCTCTGAAACTTGAGCCAAAAGAGAAGAGGCTCACTAGAGCTATGAAAGTGTTTGACGTTGATCTGAAGAATCATTGACAAGACCACCAGTTGCTTCTTGTGTTGAACGGACCCATCTAGGAAGCAGTGGAACTGGTGTTGGTTCAGGTTCAAAGGAATCATCTGGAGGAAGGTGAGCAGGCGGAGGTGGATTTTCATCCTCACTTTCATCATCTGAAGAAGAAACCAGAATAGGAATAGAAGAAGGCACAAACGTCGAAGATGGATCACAGGCCGAAGAAGGCACAATCGTCAAATTAGGCTCGCAGGCCAAGATATTTTCATTAAATTTAACATCTCTTCTAATAATAATTTCATTACAATGTGGTTGAAGAAGTCTATAACCTTTGACATGTTCAGAATAACCAACAAATACACACTTCTCACTTTTAGGTTGCAATGCTTTCCTTTTCTCATCAGGAATGCGAGCCCATGCTATACTATCAAATACAAGGAAGTGGCTTACATCTGGTTTAATTTTAGTCCATGCTTCTTTCGGTGTTATATTTTTAAGAGAATTTGTGGGAGTGCGATTGACTATGTAATTTGCACAGTTGATTTCTTCCACCCAATACTTTAGACTTAATCCCATAGATTGGATCATACAATTAGCCATTTATTTTAGTGTGCGGTTCTTTCTCTCAGCAACACCATTTTGTTGTGGTGTATATGGAACAATGTGTTGCATTTTGATTCCCTGTGTAGTGAAGTAACTTGTAAAATTATTGTTCACATATTTGCCTCCATTATCTGTTCTTAAATTTTGAATTTGATGTCCAAATTGCTTTTCTACAAGGGCCTTGTAGGCCAAAAACTTGTCAAAAACTACGCTCTTAAGTTTTAAGAAGTAAACCCAAGTACGCCTGGAAAAATCATCAATGAAATTTAAGAAATACTTGCACCCAAAAAAATAAGGAGAAGAAAGTGGACCACACAAATCACTGTGAACAAGCTGCAAGGGGCCCGAGGCGTGCCAAGAGGCACGTTTGTCAAATCTATCCCGATGATGTTTGTCGAGAACACAACTGGCACAAACACCATCTCTGCATGAAACATGAGGAAGATGTAAATTCTAACCTTGTACAATTTCTACTGTAAATAGATATTCAGAAAAGAATAGAAAAGATACAATGGCAAATGCAAACATTACACAGAGATTTTTCCCCTGGAAACCCAAACCGAGAAAACCAACATATATTATATTCATACATTGTGTTACATTGTTTACAATACAATATACATATAGGA
>JASDQU010347522.1:0-12529 GCA_032191745.1 Picea mariana
ATATATATATATATATATATCTCCTCCCTCTCTCTTCCTTCTCTCTATCTCTCTCTCTTTCTCTCCCTCTCTATGCTTCTAAGTTCTCTCTTCCTTGGGCCTCTTTCTTTCTATCCATAATTTCATATGAAAAATAATAGACTATACAATTACCATTATATTCACTTAAAACTACTTGAAATAACATTAAAATATTGAAACATTAAAATATTATGGATGCTTGATAGTTAAAAGAAAAAACAAAAAACAAATATAATATAATAAATACATTTATATTTAAATACTATTTTAAATATTAAAAGAATTTAAATATCATTCTAAATACTAAAAATATAAAAAAAGATGATAATGATTTTTTTTAATTGAATTTTTTGAAAATTATACATAATTAATAATATCTTGGTTTCGCACATCCTATTCTAATTAATTACAAAGTTATAACATATATGTAAGAAAATAGAATATTTTAATAAAGGACATTTCAAAACTAAACTATATGATCATTAATTAATAAATAAATATCAAAATATACAATTTTTTAAAATATATCAAATTAAAAATAAATAAAATTATAGAGAGAAAATTATTTAAGATATATTAAATAAATACAAACAAAATTATATATTGAAAAATATTTAATCCAAAATGTACTTTATAGATAAATATTTTTAATTTTCAATTTTCTATTTATGTATTTATACATAGCTAATTTTAATATTATATTTATTGTGAAACAAAAACAGAAATACCATTTATAATTGTAACATTAACAAGAATAATTATGAAGCAACCAAAAATTACTAGTAATAAACAACCTGTTTTTGGCTTTGACAAAAAAAGATGTTATATTTTTCAATGGAAGAACGAGTGGACGAATATTTTACCCAGCTGCTTGGATGAATAGTAAGCGGATTTTAAAATTAGTAAGCGGAAAACTTTTGGGAGTTAAATTTTTTTCTCAAATTAATTTAAATTGTTTCTTTATTTAAAAAAAACAATTTGATTTTGGTAATGTTGGATAAGGATAGGATAATCAATTAAAAACAAATATGAAAAAAAAACACAAGATTCACTATGATGGATATTTCTAAATAATCATTGAGTAAGGAGGGAAAGGCAAGAAAAAATACACTGGGGGGCTTGTCTCTTCATCTCACTCCACCACATCTTTATCTGCATGACCATGGATCAATAATAAAGGTAACAGCTAGACAACCCTCATTTAAATAAACCAAACAATCAATGTCTTGGTTTTAATGAGTTTGAACAGGGATAATTTAGAACTTGCTAAATCACACAAGTTCAACTTACTGATATATTTGATTTACAAGGTATTGAGTATATTTTAGATTATAGTTACAATCAACTCAAACCTACCAATTACTTATTCTCACAAATTACTGCTGCATATACTCCCATGTAGTTTCTCCCTGAATTTGTTGAATTCCCCCCATCTGTGCAATAACCTGCTTCTCTGAGTGAGGCAGCTTCAATTCCTAAATCAAAAGTTTGTTTATGGTTGCAGAGTAAATTGTTGTCCTCTTGCCTGAGGTTCTATAGATTTCATATACCATTTCAGGGCCCTATCCCTTAGAGTGGTCTGAAACTCTACAACTTTAGTAGCATCAATTGTTGTCCTCTTGCCTAAGGTTCTATAGATTTCATATACCATTTCAGGGCTCTGTCCCTTAGAGTGGTCTGAAACTCTACAACTTTAGTAGCATCGAAGGTTCCTTGGCCTGCCAGATGGATTCACATAAATACCAATGTTGTTCAACATCTTCATCCCCCTGTTCTGTGGAACCCGAGGTATCTGTTAAGAGATTCAAGAGCTCCTGCCATATTGGGTATGGGTGTTCCAACCAAAACAAAACCTCTGGGTCCTAGTTCAAATATAAATCATATACCGAGGTATCTGTTAAGAGATTCAAGAGCTCCTGCCATATTGGGTATGGGTGTTCCAACCAAAACAAAACCTCTGGGTCCTAGTTCAAATATAAATCATATACTATTGGTAGATAATCCTCCTCCTGTGCTACTAATTGGCTGAGACTTATTCTGATTACTACTATTGTTCCTTCTTGTTATTCCTAACTATGCTAAACTTACTATTCCTTCTTGTTATTCCTAACCTGAAAGGAACTAAGCTTCTACGTTAATAGAACAAACATGCAGTGAGTCTTTTCCATACCGCCAGACCCAACTGAAAAGGACCCTACGGGATGACACTTACCGCTACGGAATCTTAGTTCCTACCTCGAATGGATGCCATGACGATTATTACTTATTATGCACCTGTTGAGGGTCAGAGCCAAACACACCAGTCATTGCTGATCATTGCCAACGGGTCATAGGAGATCATTGCTGCCATATCACAATTAGCATATGACATAGCTCCATACAAGCCAGACATTGCCAGATATCATGCGTCACATCGATATGTTACCAAGTTGGCTGGAAAGGAGAGGACTAGGGATATGAGTCTTCAACCTGCCACATGTGAGAGAAGTATGCCAGACGATAGGGAGAAGAAAACCATGTTACCACTAGACGGGAGAGAAACAGATTGTGTAAACAAATGATATATTGATTGAGTTACCCATCACATGATATAACCGAGAAAGAAGTTACCTTTCATATGCGATAGAGAAGGACCCCATTGTGAAACAGTTCGCTTGTCATTACACGCCCTAGGACCCTCCCCCACGCAACACTGTTGTATGGGGCCCCAACCCCTTTGACCTGGGGAAATACCAGTAAGGCAAACACTATCCTGGTGAATCAATTATGTGAAGTGAGTGGTGAACGGATTTATGTGTTTATGAAGTTAGTGGCTTATGTTTGTGAATGGCTTCTGGCTTCTGTGAACCTTTTCTGTGTTAATTGATCGCTTTGCTGAACGGATCCGTGCATGCAGTTAATTGATGGCTTTAGTGAATGGATTCTATGTCTGGACTGGGCTCCTGGGCTAGTCGGCTTGGATCCCGGGCTGCGCAGGGCTTGGTATCTACTGGGCTCCCCGGCTGCTAGGCTAGGATAAGGAGCTACTGATACTATACTCGGCTGGATTGGGCTGGAAATAGTTATATCAGCACATATGACATACTTATTCTCAGGTCAGATCAATCCTCAGATCAGACCAGACCAAACCTACCAATTACTTAATCTCAGATCAGATCAAACCTACCAATTACTTATTCCCATCATTTAAATAAAAAAAAAATTACAATTATGCATGCAGAAACAAATAACAATTAAACTGAAAACAACAATGACTTACCTGAAACAGAAGCAGTGGAGAGTCTGTGACTGTATCCGATCCTGGAACTTTACCTATAAAGTCAAGAGCATGAGGAATAGGTGGAGAGAGGTCTCCCAAGTCTTCCAAGGAAATATCTGCGTCCATTATAAGCTTACCCTTATCATATGCATTTCTTAATCTTCCGACAAAAGGATAGTAATCTACCAGAAGCTTGCCGAGAGCCTCTCCAATAGTAATTCAAGGATGAGTCGCGGCGTGATGGATAAAACATAACTATTGATCGCCAATATTGGTATGATAAAGAGGTTGCGTAGGAGCTGGTTAGGGGAAACCAGAATGGGTGGGCGTTTGGTGACTGTGAATCCGGAGAAGGAGGTGGCGGGCGAACAGGAGCCAGTGGAGGTGGTGGTGCCTGTCTCGCCGCACCCACCACCACCACCAAGAGAATCCGGAGAAAATCGAACAGTGAGTGATGTTGAGAATGAATACATCTTTATTAAAGCAACTGAAGATGAGAGGAGATTATCAACTTCGTCTCCTCCGAAAAAGTGTTAGTGTTCCTAACATGTGGAATTTTCATCTGAATCTTACCAGTACAAGTAATAAATGAATTAGCTCCTCTTAGATTGAGATCTTCAGTTTAAATCTTGTTGAATTAAGACTCGATACTACTCGCTCAGCTCTTCCGGCCTTGAATTAAATTAATAGAAAGCCTTCGAGCACAACAGAAATACAGTAACAAATAATGGCGCTTATTTGCTTCCCCAATCGCTCATCAAATTCCGTATTGTCTATCTGAAGCTTTTTCTCAGTCCTGATATTTCAAATCTTTGGCGGCTTATCTGACTCGAAACGATGCTCTCACTTGACAGATGTGCAGCCTTCCTCTTTTTACTAGATGTGCGTACCCTCAATTCTAAATGCGGGCGCGCTTCTGGTGCAGACAGCGATAGTCTTCCCTGAAAAATAGAAGAGACAGAAATAAATTAGTTGAACAATCAAATTATAATGTTATGGAAAGGCGAATTAAAGTAGGGGAGACTGAATACTTACATTACGAATGGCGCACATGCAGAGGCAGCGATAAGGAGAGCGTGGGGGATTGGAGGGGATATTAGTTTCAGATGTATTTGTAAGACTCTGAATCCAGGCACCACAATGGAAGAGCCGCCAGCTAAACACAATCTAAGGGGATTGCAGACAGGTTATTATAGACACAGGACGCGCTTCCAAAGAAAACAAATACAAATACAGAGAGACTCTGCAATTGATAGGGGAGGAGGACTTGAACAAACAAGTGCAATGGAAACTCAGACATATATATAAATTCCGCCCCTCCTCCACGGTTAAAATGAGCTGACATAAAAAAGCGTGATCTTAAATACCAAGTCACCACAAAAGCTAACGGAAACAAAACAAAAATAAGATACAAAAACGCTTGATTCTAAATCCCGTCATTCTCCAAAAATGCTAATGGATAAATCCCGTCATTCTCCAACAAAATCTTGATCCGCTTCTGCAAGAAATCTCCCGAATCTCACGAATCCCGTTTCTCAAAATTTAAAGTTGTGAGGAGTTTGAATATGGCCCTCACGCTCACCGTCATCTGGTATAGTTTGTCATGCTAGGATCCATGATTTCTCATTTTTTCCCACATTTTTTATTTGTGTGCTTACATATAACATATAGGGATAATAATTGTAGAGACACTTTTTTCCACGAGAAAATTGCTCAAATTTATATAAAGTATAAATTCTTTTACAATATCAGTCTGCCAGCTGTACCAACAAAGACAACACCCTCACAGATAGAATCGCCATCATTATCCAAACACCCCAAAGGGAAATACATAAACAGCAGAAAATACAATGAGCAAAGTAAGCCCAATCTAATCAACCATCATAGATAAAAGATAAACTATCCAGCCCGCCTCATTCAAATACATTAATAGTAGATATAGGACTCACTGTGCCTCTATCCTTGTGGAAAACCGATAGCCTGCCAACCACCTCGCTTAAAGCCCTCTTTGAGAGGGCGTCCGCCTCTCCATTGAAGGATCTGGAAATATGGTTAAATTTGACATCGGTGAAGGATCTAAGCAGTGCCATCGTTTTATCCTTCCAGCAATTATTATGGACTGTTTGGAGCTTGGATTTTTGGGAGATCCAGTCAATGATTAAACGCGAATCACCAAGGACGTGGATATGACTAAGAGACCAGCAGGAGGCGAGATAGAGAGAGGCCCATAGGCCCATGAGCTCAGCCTTGTTGTTTGAGCCTTCTCCACAATTTAAAAACCACATGGTGGTCCTATTTGGGTGGGTTTTGAATATACCCCCAGCCCCACAACAGCCTCCACCGGACATCGCTGCACCATCGAAAAAAACCACCGTGTAATCGCTCAACAAATTGATATCACAAACTTTGGGAGAAGAAGTCTTTAACAATCTCAGTTTCCAGTGAAATCGGGCCAAGACTTTAAGCGAAGCTGCGTGTGAATGGGGTGGGCTGGAGTCGAATATAGCACGGTTTCGATCAGTCCAGATCTGCCAACTTATGATAGCAGGTAAGGATTTAGGCGCAGATGGAATATCCAGCCACCTAGAGTAGCTGTGCGAGAAGGAACTTCCGCTCCAAGAAAAGGACAGCGAGAGTTGAGCTAGCACTTGAGTCCAGACAGACTGTGTAAAGGAGCAATGGACCAAAATATGGTGGATATTCTCCGACTCACAGCAACAAAGTGGGAAAAACCCCGGCCCCTCCCAACCCCTCCGACGAAGAGCATCCCACGTGAGCGGCTTTTCCTTGCTAGCAAGCCATACAAAAAGCTTAACCTTTAGGGGAAGGTCCCATCGCCAGAGGAGAGATATCCAAGAACTGTCCACAATAGAGGATTGCTGTATGAGTAAAGTATTGTAAATATTCTTGACTGTAATATTCCCCGTGGCATCACCACCTGCCCATTGTAGAGTATCGGGCGTGGGTGAAAGAGTAATCCCCGCGGCTTTAAGAGCTGAAATAAATTGGTCCCATTCACATGCATCTGAACCATACAGTCTAAGCGCCCCACTGTTATACCAATTGCCCGGAAAAGAGTTGTTGACAGGCTGTATACAAACTTGATTAAGATGTAAAATATTTTGTTGAAGAAGCAGTGATCTTAAACCTGCTGAGAGGAGCGATCGGTCTCCCAGACCGAGAATTTTGTCACCTCCGATTATGATTTCAGAGCCCTCGCCAGGATTCCACACAAACCAGTGTAGAAGCACAGGGATTGATGCAACCAAACCTTTCCAAAAGGTAGAAGCCCCTCGCAGCTGGAAAGAAGACTTACGAATCCAAGTAGTCAGCGGCCAAGACCCCAAATATTTATCCATTATTATACGATGCCAAATGCTATCAATAGAGACTGCTCTCCAGAAAGAATTTGCCAGTAAGGCAGTATTGAAGGTGGACAAATTCATTAGTCCCCAGCCCCCAAAGCGCCTAGGCTTTGACAGCATCTCCCAGCTGCACAAATGAAAACGAAATTTGCCAAGATGACTATTCCACAGGAAATTGAATATAAGTCTCCGAAGAATATTTATAATTTTTAGTGGAATCTTTTGCAAGGACATCTAGTATACAGGAAGTGATTCCAGAACTGACTTGATCAAGATAAAACGTCCACCCATGGACAGCCATCTATTACACCAGAAATTTATCTTGTTTTGAAATCGAGCCACCAGCCATCTCCAATCGCTCGGGGATGAGACTCCCACTTTCAACAGGTAGCCTAGATAACTGAAACCATCACTCAGTTTTAAAAAGGTATAGGGGATGGAAACTTTGAGAATTTGGAGCTCGGCCTCCGAGAGGCCCCAATAGTAAACCGAGGATTTGGAGATATCTATAGATAAGCCTGAAACCGAACAGAAACTCTGTAACACCTCTAGAATAACCAACCACTCTGATAAATCTGCCTTTGACAGGAGCAGAACATCATCAACAAATAGGATATGAACCAATTTAATGAGTCTTGATACCTTTCTGCCGGAGATGAGATGGTCAGAAATTTTTTTAGTGAGAAGGATGCTGAGACCCTCCATAATCAGAATGAAGAGGTAAGGGGAAAGAGGGCATCCCTGGCAGAGCCCCCTCTCGCTAGTGAAAAAAATAGATGCCTCTCCATTAATCAGTACAGCAAAATTAGAGCTAGAGACACAGGACATAATCCAGTTGATGAATGATTCATCAAATCCCACAGAATGTAGAATTATTCTTAAGAACTGCCAGTCAACACAATCGAAAGCTTGTTTTAGATCGAGCTTCATAACCAGGGCCTTTAAGTTCTTCTTTTTGATGCTGTGAATGCCTTCATGGGCCGCCCGAATCGCGTCCTGTATTCTTCTTCCCCGCAAGAAACCTAATTGCTCAGCAGAAAGTCTCCTTTCAAGAATTGGCTTTATACGATTGGATATAACCTTGGCAATTAACTTGTAAATGAGATTACATAGGGAGATTGGTCGGTAATCACTGAAGGTGAGTGGATTACTGACTTTTGGAATCAGTACAAGGAAGGTAGAATTGAGACTACCGACGATCTTTCCAGTGATACGGGAATCCTCCACCATTTGGAGAAGATCAGTGCCAACTAGGTCAAAAAAATGGCAGAAAAATTCTGTTGTCCAGCCATCGGGGCCTGGACTTCTTTTAGAATTGAAGTGGATCAGAATGTTTTTCAATTCAAACAAAGTAGCAGGCTTGTTCAGATCTGTAGCCTCCTCGGCAGAGACAAAACTAGGAAAGAGGTTTGCCGTAGTCACCATCCCCGGAAGGTCCAGATTTGCTTCCTTTTTGTATAGGCCTCTAAAATGCGAGACAGTCGCTTCCTGTAGAGCAATCTGTCCACTAATCACAGCATCGCCTCCTCCTTTAATCAACCAGATATGCTTCTTATCTCTATTGTAGCTAGCCAATTTATGAAAATATCTTGAATTAGAATCCCCGCACTTTAACCAAGTCGCTCTACTACTCAATCTCCAGCTGTTCTCTTCAGAAAGTAGAAGGGAGGCACGGCTAGTATCAAGATGCTTTAAGGCTGTCAATTCATCCGGTGTCAGAGGCACAAGAAATGAGGATTGTAAAAGCTGGGAAATATCCGATTCCAGCTTAATTAAATTTGAATATTGTGCAGCTTTATGATCATGTAGCCAGGCTCTCGATTTGTTCTTGAGGTCAATTAATTTCCAGACAATACGCCTTTGGGGATTTAGTTCAGCTAGATAGCAGGGGTCCTTCCAAACCTTGACAACCAACTCCGAATAGGAATCAACCGATAGCCAAAAATGATTAAACTTGAATGGTGTAGCAGGGTGGAGGGCTGGAAAACGTAACTGAAGGAGAACAGGCGCATGGTCAGACACATATGGGAACTCAACCCACGAAGAAGGGAAACCCGACCTTGTTATGATACTTTCTGCGATCAAGAAGCGATCCAGTCGTCTGGCTACAGCGGCTGGTCCTGATCGCCCGTTTCTCCAAGTGGGGGTAAGTTGAGTCCGCCGGACATCAATCAGATTATTTGACTCGGGGAGTCCATTGAGTAAAATTTCAAAAGGGCCAGGTGAGAAAGAACCACCCCAATTTTCATCAGCAGCAAGAATGAAACTAAGATCTCCCCCAATAATGAGATTTGAGATGGAGAGCAGGCCCAAAGTATCAAGTTTTGACCAGAAATTCTTTTTATCCACACAGGGCCCGTAGATATTTAGTAAAGCAACGTCCTGAGAAGAGGCTAAACACTTTCCGAGGATTAGGATTCCTCCACTATATAGGAAGGGTTTTAGAGAGTACAGGCTAGGATCCCAAGCCACCAGCAATCCACCCGAAGCACCAGATGAATTCACCGCTGCCGAGACCCACGAAGGTCGAAAAAGGTGCACAAAATCTCTGGCTTTTTGGTCTGCCGAGAGAGTCTCTTGAAGGAATTTGATATCGAGCTTAGAACATTCTAACAATCTCCTGAAAGAGGCAGCCTTGAGGGTGCCTCCAATCCACCGAATATTAAGAGTGAGAATTAACATTACTTGGAGCGGGCCAAGGCTTTCAGTGCTCTAAGGGCCTTGCAGTCAAGATTGGAAGGAGCTGGATCCGAAATCTGCGAGCTCAAAATCTCCTTCTTCTTTCTAGAACTTCTGGTTTGTAGAGGAGAGATTTCCGAACTAATCCCTCTCGACCAGACATAAGACTTCTCCTTCTTGATCAAAGGTGAGGGGGAGGAGGTACCAGCCTCTGTGGTAGACAAGAGGAGATTCTTCCCACGATACACCGGAAGTGGAACAGTATCCGCTGGAAGAAAGGAAGAAATGGTCGGACTGTTTAGATCCTCTAGAAGAGAGTCATCATCAGGCTCAGACTGAATGTATCCAGAAAGTATTGGTAAAGGGAGAGGAGCGCTGGGGAGGATGGGTGAAGTAGAGGAGCTCAAGGGAGGATAATGGACAGAGTCCAAATTCGGGGGTGGGTCAGGGACAGCAGGGAGGTCGGTCGGAATGGAGCATTGAAGGGTCGGTTGAATGACAGAGTCAACTTTCGGGGAG
Source organism: Picea mariana (assembly GCA_032191745.1). Taxonomy (NCBI): domain Eukaryota; kingdom Viridiplantae; phylum Streptophyta; class Pinopsida; order Pinales; family Pinaceae; genus Picea; species Picea mariana. Next base: position 9,844 of record JASDQU010347522.1, read on the forward strand.
GGAACAGGATTAAAGGGAAGAGTGGTGGCGGGAAAGGGAGTCTGAGCAGTCTCTAGATGAGGGTTCTCAGAAAAGGAGTTAGTGGTGAGCCAGGAAACTTTATCAATGTATTCTTTCTCTGTCTCCGAAAAAGATGAGAAAAGAACAGGACAGAGCAGTTGTAGCTTAGATCGGGGAGAGACACTTATTTTGTAACATTTACAACATATAACTTTATTTTACTATTTAATACTTACATATATAAGATATAACTTTATTTTACTATTTAATGCATCACACTCTTAGATACGTGAGATTTATGTTGTGGTTTTATAAAACAAGAAGACATTACAATTTTTTTTTATTGTTAAAACTATTTAATCATAAAATTGATAAATTTATATGTGTTTTATGAATAAATTGCAATATTTTAAATAAGGTTTCTACATTGCAAGATTTCTAAAGTATAAGTATGGGTATATAATTATCACTATTTAAAATTATTTTGTTGATACTTAATGATCATAGAATTAAATGTTCAACAAATATAATTATTCTATTATAATCTAAACTTTGTTTTTACATAGATTTTTACAGGATGAGGTGTTAATTTTCATTGTTTGGGATATAAAATAGTTTTGTCGTTTAAGCATCTATAAATTTGTTTAAGCATCTATATTTGGAGAAAAATATTGTACAAAAAGGAATGGAGGGTAAACCCTTGATCCACCAAAAAGGAAACCAGGTCAGGGGCCCTAAAGTTGCGTTGTCTACATAGGCAGAGGGAGGCCTGGGTCGCCACCCAAGGAAACCGACCCAGTCTCCAAAAATTCGTTTGAAAGACCTATACATAAGAAAAAGCATAAATCTAGGAAAGAATAACGAGGGTTTCTCATACACTAATAGACAAAAGGACCTTGGGTTGAGGCTGCACTATTCCAAGAGGATTGGGTTGCTTTCCTCTCCTTCCTTCCTTGTCACGTTCTCCTTTTTTTGTTCCACCATGCGCATCCTTCTTATGCAGGTTGGTGTGTCATGTCGGTCTGCTGGAGTGATGTCCATGTGGTGGACATAGAAAAGGTAGAGTTGGAATTGTCCTGCCAGTCTTTCCAATTTTCGCTCTGGTTCATCTGGTCCTCTTCTATTCGTCTTACACTCACCTTCAAGTTACTAAGGCAGCTCATAATTTCCGTATGTTCCTTCTTGTGGCCTCGTTTTCCCCCCCTGCTGGTCTTGCTATTGTCAACTCTCAACTTACTTATCATCATTTATGTGTGCCACACTTCCTCCACCATTTTGTGGTAGAGGGTTTTACTGGGTTGTGTGGTCCCTGGGTCCCTTATCCCATCGGGTTCATTGGTTAGTTTTGCCCAGTCTTTTCCCTGCCACTTGTTGTTGACTTCCTGGTCCCATCTGTCAATGACCACTTTTACTTTTGTATCAACCTTCTCTAGAAAGGTGTCTTTGGCCTCTCTAGCTGCCTGTTCCATTCTAGTGATCTTTTGGGTGCTTGTTGGGAGTTTCTCCCCCCAGGGCCCCCTCTTACTCTGTGTGTTCTTCATTCTCACCATCTTTGTTTGACTGTAGTGGCTTCTGTCGTGACTTCATCCTCCACCTCTATTCACCCATTCTCAGTCTTTGTAATTGCTACTCGTTGGTCTATTTTTATCCCTAATGTTTCTTCTTTTATGGGGTTTCTCCAGAGGTGATTTTTTCCCAGTGATCATGGATCTCCCATAAAGTCATTCCTTTTGTTCCTTTTTCTCTGTTTCAGATTGTGTGTGCTTGGGATTCCTGCCATCATCCTAGCACCAATCATTTTCCTTTGTACATTTTATACCAATCATTTCCTCCCTTGGAACCTGTGCATGGTTGAGGTGTACCCATTACTGCCCTCGGGCTACCCTTACTCTGTGTGTTCTTCATTCTCACCATCTTTGTTTGACTGTAGTGGCTTCTGTCGTGACTTCATCCTCCACCTCTATTCACCCATTCTCAGTCTTTGTAATTGCTACTCGTTGGTCTATTTTTATCCCTAATGTTTCTTCTTTTATGGGGTTTCTCCAGAGGTGATTTTTTCCCAGTGATCATGGATCTCCCATAAAGTCATTCCTTTTGTTCCTTTTTCTCTGTTTCAGATTGTGTGTGCTTGGGATTCCTGCCATCATCCTAGCACCAATCATTTTCCTTTGTACATTTTATACCAATCATTTCCTCCCTTGGAACCTGTGCATGGTTGAGGTGTACCCATTACTGCCCTCGGGCTACCCTTTTGATCTTCGTCCTTTATCGGCTATGGATTACCCTTTCTGCTCTCCCATGACCAACCACTATACTTTTTTCTATTGACAGGACCGTGGTGTCGTACCTCCTCTTGTGGTGTGACTGTGATCTGCATTGTAACTCATGTTGAGAATGTGGCCTATCGGATTCTTCCTGGATCCAACTTTCCCTTCAATAAATTTCGTGCCTCTAGCCTTGATGTGGTTTCCCATACTTTGGCTTCCGTCCTAGTCCTTTGTCACTAGTTGGGAAGAGTCTGTCCAAAACTGACCTTCCAGGATGTTATTCCATGTGAAATCCAATTTTGTTCCTTCCTTGTCGACCCCTTCGTTAGCTATTCTATCCACTAGTCCATTTGCCGACCTTTGGACCCAGTGCAACTCAACTGTGATCCCTGTTTGCAAATGCTCCTAAATTATTTGTA
>JASDQU010347525.1:0-12344 GCA_032191745.1 Picea mariana
GCCCTTCAAAATTTTACCTCTTTCTAAAAAAAATTCAAAATTTTAAAACCAAACATATATAACTCTAAAGTCTAACAATGGTAAATAAATTTACTACAAGTTTAATCAACTCCATTAACCACCTTTACTTATTCTCTAGAATTCCATGAAACCTAATGACGAACTCCTCCTCCTAATGACGAACTCCTCCTCCTATGGACCGAGACTTCAAATAATTTGTCCACCTCAATAGACAACTCTTCCCACATTGTAAAAGCCGTGCGCACATAAGAAGTTATATGCAGCAAAATTAATTCCTTATATTCATGAAATGCTTATAATATTCAAAATTAATTCTTAATATTCATAAAATGTAAAATTAATTCCTAATATTCATGAAGTTACAACATGGCACATGATGATAAATAATAAAAATGGCACACGATAATAAATGATATTCTTTCTATTCAAATCCATTAAAATTTAAATAAGGGTTTGATTACTTATTTGATCTAATAACTAATATAATATATTTTTAATTGAGTTTAGTTCGAGTGGTTTGTTTTGAGGGGTCACATGATGATAAATAATAAAAATGGCACACGATAATAAATGATATTCTTTCTATTCAAATCCATTAAAATTTTAATAAGGGTTTGATTACTTATTTGATCTAATAACTAATATAATATATTTTTAATTGAGTTTAGTTCGAGTGGTTTGTTTTGAGGGGTATTTCTCCCACTCAAACTGAATTCTTGCAAGTAAAATGTTTGGCTCTTAAATGAGCATAAGTTTCCTAGAAGTTGTTTCCTTGATAAAAAAAAACTAATATAATACATTATTTATTCAATTTATGGCAGGGACATAGCTATTATTGTAGCTTCTTGTTTTATTTGCCATAGTCTAACTGTTCTACTTTTTGGTTTTTTTTTTTGAGTGATATTTTATGTTTAATTTTTCTTGAAATCCGAAGAGAATTTATTGGATTTGCATATTTGAGTGGTTAATTATGTATAATCCGAGTTCCCCAAGGGCTTTTCAACATGATGAATCCATTTCTAGATTCATAATACAATTTAAATAACATAAAATTGTGATTTCATGCAGATTTATGTTGTCAGATTCCGATGAAAAAAACAAAAATGTAAAATTGTTAGATAATGTCGTTTTATTTAATGTCAAAACCATCTTTGTAAATATTTCCATCATTTGTTATTTGCACGGCCTTTTGAGTACTAACATGGCCATATTCACTTCAACGAATCGTTTGTAGTCAAATTCAATTTTGTGATTTTGGTTTTTGAATTTTTTATTAGTCCCTACCGGAGGGACTATAACATTCGATACAACGCTGAATGGTTATTAGTTGTAGCGTTGACTTTAAATCTTTTGTTCATTTCCAACGTCTAACATAAGAAGTGTCAATAATACTTTTATTTTAATTAAAATAAATAAATAAAAATAAGTTTTTTGTCATATCATTGTCCTTCAGCTTTCACCTCTTATTGTAGAGGTGACGACGGAGTGCATTAACACATTTGCTTAATATTTATTGTTGATCATTTCTATCTAATCAATGCCTTAGTTGTCTAATCACAGTCTAACACCCCAAAACATTAGCCTTTTCTCTACAGAATCCTCGGTCAAGATCAAGGGCTCGCCGATTGTCCAAGCATTCGACACACATATCCATTTCATAAGACCAAGTGCCTTCAATTACCACAAGCCAACACATGTCCCTTTCTAGTGTGATCACTTGTTGAGATGTCACGTTGTCAAGCCACCGGGTTGCTACTTTGCAATGACATAAGCAATGCACCGGGTGGGCGAGAGGCCGGTACACTGGGATCAGGAGATCGGGTGTCACAACACTAGGATACCATTTCTCACTTGATTTCACGATACACCAGTGTTGATATAATCCATGGTGCGATCGCTTGTCGGGAAGTCAGGTTGTCAAGCCACCAGGTTGCTACTTTGCAATTACATAAACAATGCACCGGGGGTCGATAGGTCCGTACACTGGGATATGTGTTGTGGAATCGAGATACCATTTCCCACTCGATTTCACGATACGTTGGGGCCGATAAAATCCACGGTCATAGTTTAATTTTCTGAAATTTTATTGCCCTTCAACTTTGAGGCCTTATTGCCACGATGACGACATGCATTTAACACTTCTTATTTATTACAAATAGATATTTATTACTCCTACAAAGAGATATTTATTGTTGCATGAAATGAATAAAGTCATATTTATTGCACTACCGAGTAGTACTCAGTACAATGTACATGGATGAATAACACAAAGTAAGTGTTATTTTAAATCCAAGTTGGATCATTCTTCACACATTTCAAAAACTATAGACTGTGTATGGTGATTCAATCGTACTCTTCTTGTTCTTCAACACCACCATACAAATTATGTAGATATATGTTATAGGATTAGTAAACTCCTAACCATTGAGCCATATTCTCCTAAGAGTTCACCTATCCAATTCAACCACTTTCATCACTTTCTCCCTAAGTTTCTAGCCCAATTTCATTCAGTTGCCCTTTTCCTTCATTAAAAGTGCGATCGAAAAGGTTGGTCATACTTTCTGACATTCTAGGTCATGACTAGGTCACGCTGTCTGTGTGCATAGGTCGTGACCGAGCCTAGAAGCTCCCATATTTGGACTTGGTTGCGATGGATGAGACCTTCCTCTGATTTCTTAGGGTTTAGCCTCGAGAAGGCTTCCATTAAAAGCCCGAAGATCTTATCTTATTAACCATATGGCCTTATCCCTAAAGCCCTATAAGAACCAAACCATTTCCCATGGGAAGGAAGAGGAAATAACTCTCAACGTTACATTGGAAATTTGGCTACAAGGCTTGGGAAAGGAGCTTGGAAGAAGGACACGATCATGGCCACGAAATTATACACTGTGGATCCATGTAAAACACAAGTGAAATCATAGCCACGACCAAGTACAAATGTGGATCTATGTCACATCATACAAAGCAGGAAGATGACTTAATGATTGAGCAATCGGTGAAGTGCTCATGAATAGTCTCCATTGCGACTTGGGAAAGAGAAGCATCGAACAAGAATGTGATCTTTCCCAAGGTCTTCGCCCGACATCCAAATGGTATGAATCTATGGCATGCGAAATGAGTTGAAGTCAAGCATGATAGAAACCGTATGATTACCGATCATTAATGTATACCATCAACAGACGCGAGGGAGTCCATCGATGATGATGATGGAACCCAAGATACCTAGTACAATCTACAAAGTGTGAATAAAGGAGTTGACATCGAGCACTTGTATATTCACTCGACATGAGACAATAATGTAAACCCACTGTCGAAATGCAAGGAGACCTGCCAATGATGTCTGCAAGTCCCAGGGTATTGATGGGTTTCTATATTTCTAACCTGGATAATTAGTTGTAGTTGACAGGTTGAAATCCATCGAAGGAGGGCCTTGATGTATCCCCCATCAATCAACACGAATCAGGTAAATATAGATGGTATGAAAATCATAATAGAAGAGCACAAATAACATAGGGATGGTCAAGATAAACAGGTTGAAAGGAACTGCAGGTGGTTGACAATGCTCTTCACCAAGCTTATTTTCCCACACCTTTGTTAATTTTATTGGTGCTCAGGCTTCTGTAGGAGACAATTGGTCCTCAAAACTTGAGTTTCCTATAGGAGAAATTCGATAGATTGAGGTTTATGTAGGAGTTGGAAGCTTTTCCAAATATCTAGAGCTAAAATTTTTAGCATGTTATTTTAGGTCAAAAATCTATGAACTATCTTGGAACATGTTGTAGCTTCTTTAATTTATGGTATTTGATAATCTTTCTTTATTTAAGCTTTATTTCTAGAGTAAGGTCATCAGAATTTAAAACAAGAATTTGAAATTCATAGAAACCCAAATGGAACTTGAAACCCACCTTATATTGTTGAATAGTGCTTTCAATTCTCTCGATTATTTAAGATCTACACATTGGACTCATTTATGGGTAATTAGAAAGACATTCACTACTCATAACTAAAATTATTATAGTTGTCCCATTTTTTAACTATACATGACTAAAATAATTAAGATTGATACTCTAATACAAATAAATTTATTTGTGGTTAATTTTCTAGAAAAAAAAGACTCTTTCATATATATATTTAGTTTTTTTTTTTTTAAATTCCTATTTAATATAGGAGTTGAAAATTAATAAAAATAACATATTTTATATATAAATTAATAATAAAGAATTATTACAAAATTTTATTTTACTTTTAAAATTTTTTAAGAGTTGAAAATTAATAAAAATAACATATTTTATATATAAATTAATAATAAAGAATTATTACAAAATTTTATTTTACTTTTAAAATTTTTTAAAAATAAATTTAAAAAATCAATTAATTAAATTTTTAGTAAATAAAAACACTTTTTTTTTTAATAAATTGATTAAAAATTTCATGATAATCCAAATTTAATATATATTTCACAATGATATAATTTTAATATATATATATAATCCAATCTCAAAAAAATTGTTGCACAGTGATTGCCCTTCAAAATTTTACCTCTTTCTAAAAAAAATTCAAAATTTTAGAATCAAATATATAGAACTCTAAAGTCTAAATGGTAAATAAATTTACTACAAGTTTAATCAACTCCATTAACCACCTTTACGTATTCTCTAGAATTCCATGAAACCTAATGACGAACTCCTCCTCCTATGGATTGAGGCTTCAAATAATTTGTCCACCTCAATCGACAACTCTTCCCACATTGTAGAAGCCATGCGCACATAAGAAGTTATATGCAGCAAAATTAATTCCTTGTATTCATGAAATGTTTATAATATTCAAAATTAATTCTTAATATTCATGAAATGTAAAATTAATTTCTAATATTTCTGAAGTTACAACACGGCACATGATGATAAATAATAAAAATGGCACATGATAATAAATGATATTCTTTCTATTCAAATGCATTAAAATTTCAATAAGGGTTTGATTACTTCTTTGATCTAATAACTAATATAATATATTTTTAATTGAGTTTAGTTTGAGTGGTTTGTTCTGAGGGGTATTTCTCCCACTCACACTGAATTCTTGCAAGTAAAATGTTTGGCTCTTAAATGAGCATAAGTTTCTTAGAAGTTGTTTCCTTGATAAAAAAAAACTAATATAATACATTATTTATTCAATTTATGGTAGGGACATAGCTATTATTGTAGCTTCTTGTTTTATTTGCCATAGTCTAACTGTTCTACTTTACGTTTTTTTTTTTAGTGATATTTTTTGTTTATTTTTTCTTCAAATCCGAAGAGAATTTGTTGGATTTGCATATTTGAGTGGTTAATTATGTATAATCCGAGTTCCCCAAGGGTTTTTCAGCATGATGAATCAATTTCTGGATTCATAATACAATTTAAATAACAGAAAATTGTGATTTCATGCAGATTTATGTGGTCAGATTCCAATGAAAAAAACAAAAATGTAAAATTGTTAGATAATGTTGTTTTATTTAATGTCAAAACCAGCTTTGTAAATATTTTCCATCATTTGTTATTTGCATGGCCTTTTGAGTACTAACATGGCCATATTCATTTCAATGAATCATTTGTAGTCAAATTCAATTTTGTGATTTTGGTTTTTGAATTTTTTATTAGTCCCTATCAGAGGGACTATAACATTCGATACAACATTGAATGGTTATTAGTTGTAGCGTTGACTTTAAATCTTTTGTTCATTTCCAATGTCTAACATAAGAATTGTCAATAATACTTTTATTTTAATAAAAATAAGTTTTCTGTCATATCATTGTCTTTCAGCTTTCACCTCTTATTGTAGAGGAGACGACGGAGTGCATTAACACATTTGCTTAATATTTATTGTTGATCATTTCTATCTAATCAATGCCTTAGCTGTCTAATCATAATCTAACGCCCCAAAACATTAGCCTTTTCTCTACAGAATCCTCGATCAAGATCAAGGGCTCGCCGATTGTCCAAGCGTTTGACTCCCATATCCATTTCATAAGACCAAGTGCCTGCAATTACTACAAGCCAAGACATGTCCCTTTCCAGTGTGATCACTTGTTGAGATGTCACGTTGTCAAGCCACCGGGTTGCTACTTTGAAATTACATAAGCAATGCACCGGGGGGGGCGATAGGTCGATACACTGGGATCAGGAGATCGGGTGTCACAACACTAGGATACCATTTCCCACTCGATTTCACGATACACCAATGTTGATATAATCCATGGTGCGATCGCTTGTCGGGAAGTTGGGTTGTCAAGCCACCAGGGTGCTACTTTGCAATTACATAAACAATGCACCAGGGGTCGATAGGTCCGTACACTGGGAGATGTGTTGTGGAATCGAGATACCATTTCCCACTCGATTTCACGATACGTTGGGGCCGATAAAATCCACGGTCATAGTTTAATTTTCTGAAATTTTATTGCCCTTCAACTCTGAGGCCTTATTGCCACAATGACGACATGCATTTAACACTTCTTATTTATTACAAAGAAATATTTATTACTCCTACAAAGAGATATTTATTGTTGCATGAAATAAATAAAGTCATATTTATTGCACTACCGAGTAGTACTCAGTACAATGTACATGGATGAATAACACAAAGTAAGTGTTATTTTGAATCCAAGTCGGATCATTCTTCACACATTTCAAAAACTATAGAATGTGTATGGTGATTCAATCGTACTCTTCTTGTTCTTCAACGCCACCATAAAAAATATGTAGATATATGTTATAGCATTGAGTATGGAATAAAAATTATGGAATAAAATTATTTTTGTGCATTGAGTTAATTAGAAATAAATATTTCTATTGTGAAAAAATATACTTACTTGAATACAACTATGTATATTCAATATTGTTTATTATATTCAATATTATTTATTGTGATAAAACTATGTATATTATAATTATATAATCCAATAAAAATATTTAAAAGTATTTAAAAAAAAAATCATTTTTAATAGTTAAGTAGAAATAAAATCTTTAGCATGTTATTTTAGGTCAAAAATCTATGAACTATCTTGGAATGTGTTCTAGCTTCTTTAATTTATGGTATCTCACAATCTCTCTCTATTTAAGCTCTATTTCTAGAGTAAGGTCATTAGACATCGTTTGGGATTAAGGTTTTTGGTGGTAAATATTTTGTGCAATTATAATATGCCAATTATTTTTCAAATACCCATGAAAAAGGTCATAAACTAAGACACTTATGAATCATCTATTCACATTTCTTCTATTGAAAACAAACTACTCAATTGCCATATTTCATCAATTCATAGAAATCCAAATGGAACTTTTAAAATTTAAAACAAGAACTTGAAACCCATAGAAACCCAAATGGAACTTGAAACCCACCTTATATTGTTGAATAGCATAAGTTTCCTAGGAGTTGTTTCCTTGATAAAAAAAAACTAATATAATACATTATTTATTTAATTTACGGCAAGGACATAGCTATTATTGTAGCTTCTTGTTTTATTTTTCATAGTCTAACTATTCTACTCTTCGGGGTTTTTTTTTCAGTGATATTTTATGTTTAATTTTTCCTGAAATCTAAAAAGAATTTGTTGGATTTGCATATTTGAGTGGTTAATTATGTATAATCCGACTTCTCCGGGGGCTTTTTAGCATGATGAATCCATCTCTGGATTCATAATGCAATTTGTTGTCTAATCACAGTCTAACACCCCAAAAAATCTAATCAATGCTATAGTTGTCTAATCACAGTCTAATCTCTCTCTATTTAAGCTCTATTTCTAGAGTAAGGCCATCAGAACTTAAAACAAGAACTTGAAATCCATAGAAACCCAAATGAAACTTGAAACCCACCTTATATTGTTGAATAGTGATTTCAATTCCCTCGATCATTTGAGATCTACACATTGGACTCATTTATGGGTAATTAGAAAGACATTCACTACTCATAACTAAAATTATTGTAGTTGTCCATTTTTTAACTATACATGGCTAAAATAATTAAGATTGATACTTTAATACAAATAAATTTCTTTGTAGTTAATTTTTTAGAAAAAAAATCTCTTTCATATATGAATGATTAATTAATTCATTAGTTTTTTTCAAAAAAAAATGCCTATATTAAAAAAATGGGAGTTGACCATTAATAGAAATAACATATTTAATATATAAGTTACTAATTAAGTAACTATTACAAAATTTTATTTTATTTTTAAATTTTTTAAAAAATAAATTAAAAAAAATCTATTAACTAAATTTTTAGTAAATAAAAATATTTTTTCAAAAATAAATTGATTAAAAATTTCATGATAATCCAAATTTAATATATATTTCATAATAATATAAGTTTAATATCTATCTATCTATATATATAACCCAATCTCAAAAAAAAATTGTTACATGGTGATTGTCCTTCAAAATTTTACCTCTTTCTAAAAAAAATTCAAAATTTTAGAACCAAACAAGTTTAATCAACTCCATTAACCACTTTTACGTATTCCCTAGAATTCCATGAAGCGTAATGATGAACTCCTCCTCCTATGGACCGAGGCTTCCATGTTTGAGGTCAAGGCTCAAATAATTCGTCCACCTAAATCGACAACTCTTCCCACATTGTAGAAGCCGTGTGCACATAAGAAGTTATATGCAGCAAAATTAATTCCTTATATTCATGAAATGCTTATAATATTAAAAATTAATTCCTAATATTCATGAAATGTAAAATTAATTCCTAATATTCGTGAAGTTACAACATGGCACATGATAATAAATGATATTTTTTTTATTCAAATACATTAAAATTTCAATGAGAGTTTGATTACTTATTTGATCTAATAACTAATATAATATATTTTTAATTGAGTTTAGTTCGAGTGGTTTGTTTTGAGGGGTATTTCTCCCACTCAAATTGAATTCTTGCAAGTGATATGTTTGGCTCTTAAATGAATATAAGTTTTCTAGGAGTTGTTTCCTTGATAAAAAAAAACCTAATATAATACATTATTTATTCAATTTATGGAAGGGACATAGCTATTATTGTAGCTTCTTATTTTATTTGCCATAGTCTAATTGTTCTACTTTTCGGGTTTTTTTTTTCCAGTGATATTTTCTGTTTAATTTTTCTTGAAATCTGAAGAGAATTTGTTGGATTTGCATATTTGAGTGGTTAATTCTGTATAATCCGAGTTCCCCGGGGTTTTTTCAGCATGATGAATCCATTTATGGATTCATAATGCAATTTAAATAACAAACAATTGTGATTTCATGCAGATTTATGTTGTCAGATTCCAATGAAAAAAACAAAAACGTAAAATTGTTAGATAATGTTGTTTTATTTAATGTCAAAACCATCTTTGTAAATATTTTCCAGCATTTGTTATTTGCACAGCCTTTTGAGTACTAACATGGCCATTTTCACTTCAACGAATCATTTGTAGTCAAATTCAATTTTGTGATTTTGGTTTTTGAATTTTTTATTAGTCCCTACCGGAGGGACTATAAGATTCGATACAATGCTAAATGGTTATTAGTTGTAGCGTTGACTTTAAATTTTGTGTTCATTTCCAACGTCTAACATAAGAAGTGTCAAGAATACTTTTATTTTAATTAAAATAAATAAATAAAAATAAGTTTTCTGTCATATCATTGTCCTTCAGCTTTCACCTCTTATTGTAGAGGTGACAACGGAGTGCATTAACACATTTGCTTAATATTTATTGTTGATCATTTCTATCTAATCAATGCCTTAGTTGTCTAATCATAGTCTAACGCCCCAAAACATCAGCCTTTTCTCTACAGAATCCTCGGTCAAGATCAAGGGCTCGCCGATTGTCCAAGCGTTTGACACACATATCCATTTCATAAGACCAAGTGCCTTGACCATAAAATTGTTTATAGGGGGCTAGCTCCCGTTTATAATCACAATGCAGAAGTGTGCCTGCAATTACCACAAGCCAACACATGTCCCTTTCCAGTGTGATCGCTTGTTGACATGTCGCGTTGTCAAGCCATCGGGTTGCTACTTTGCAATTACATAAGCAATGCACTAGGGGGGCGATAGGCCGGTACACTGGGATCAGGAGATCAGGTGTCACAACACTAGGATACCATTTCCCACTCGATTTCACGATACACCAGTGTTGATATAATCCATGGTGGGATCGCTTGTCGGGAAGTCGGGCTGTCAAGCCACCAGTTTGCTACTTTGCAATTAAATAAACAATGCACCAGGGGTCGATAGGTCGATACACTGGGAGATGTGTTGTGGAATCGAGATACCATTTCCCACTCGATTTCACCATATGTTGGGGCCGATAAAATCCACGGTCATAGTTTAATTTTCTGAAATTTTATTTCCCTTCAACTTTGAGGCCTTATTGCCACGATGATGACATGCATTTAACACTTCTTATTTATTACAAATAGATATTTATTACTCCTACAAAGAGATATTTATTTCACTACCGAGTAGTACTCAATACAATGTACATGGATGAATAACACAAAGTAAGTGTTATTTTGAATCCAAGTCGGATCATTCTTCACACATTTCAAAAACTATAGAATGTGTATGGTGATTCAATCGTACTCTTCTTGTTCTTCAACGCCACCATAAAAATTATGTAGATATATGTTATAACATTAGTAAACCCCTAACCATTGAGCCATATTCTCCTAAGAGTTCACCTATCCAATTCAACCACTTTCATCATTTTTTCCCCGAGTTTCTAGCCCAATTTCCTTTGGTTGCTCTTTTCCTTCATTAAAAGTGTGACCGACAAGGTTGGTCACACTTTCTGGCATTCTAGGTCGTGATCGGGTCGCTCTGTCTGTGTGAATAGGTCGCGACCGAGCCTAGAAGCTCCCATATTTGGACTTAGTTGCGATGGATGAGACCTTCCTCTGATTTCTTAGGGTTTAGCCTCGAGAAGGATTCCATTATGAGCCCGAAGATCTTATCTTATTAACCATATGGCCTTATCCCTAAATCCCTATAAGAACCAAACCATTTCCCATGGGAAGGAGGAGGAAATAACTATCAAGGCTACTCTGGAAATTTGGCTGCAAGGCTTGGGAAAGGAGCTTGGAAGAAGGACACGATCATGGCCACAAAATTATACACTGTGGATCCATGTAAAACACAAGTGAAATCATAGCCACGACTAAGTACAAATGTGGATCTATGTCACATCATACAAAGCAGGAAGATGACTTAATGATTGAGCAATCGATGAAGTTCTCATGAATAGTCTCCATCGCAACTTGGGAAAGAGAAGCATCGAACAAGAATGTGATCTTTCCCAAGGTCTGCGCTTGACATCCGAATGGTATAAATCTATGGCATGCGAACAAATTAGTTGAGGTCGAGAATGGTAGAAACCATCTGATTATGGATCATTAATGTATACCATAAACAGACGCGAGGGAGTCCATCGATGATGATGATGGAACCCAAGATACCTAGTACAATCTACAAAGTGTGAATAAAGGAGTTGGCATCGAACACTTTTAGATTCACTCGACATGAGCCAATAATGTAAACCCACTGTCGAAATGCAAGGAGACCTGCCAATGATGTCTGCAAGTCCCAGGGTACTGATGGGTTTCTATATTTCTAACCTGGATAATTAGTTGTAGTCAACAGGGTGAAATCCGTCGAAGGAGGGCCTTGATGTATCCCCCATAAATCAACACGAAACAAGTAAATATAGATGGTGTGAAAATCATAATAGAGGAGCACAACTAACATAGGGATGGTCGAGATAAACAGGCTGAAAGGAACTGCAGGTGGTTGACGATGCTCTTCTCCAAGATTATTTTCCCACACCTTTGTGAATTTTATTGGTAAAGTATTTCAGCCATTAGACACATCTTCTAACCTCACACTTTAGGGGGCATATGTTATAGAGTTATTAACCCCCTAACCATTGAGTCATCATCTTCTAAAAAGTCACCTATCCAATTCAACCACTTTCACCAGTTTCTCCCTAAGTTTCTAGCCCAATTTCCCTTCAGTCGTTCTTGTCCTTCATTAAAAGTGTGATCGAAAGGGTTGGTTGCACTTTCTGTCCTTCTGGGTTGTTATGTTTGTGTGCATAGGTTGTGACCGAGCCTGGAAGCTCCCATATTTGGACTTGGTTGGGATGGATGATACCTCCCTCTGATTTCTCAGGGTTTAGTCTCTAGAAGGCTTCCATTATGAGCCCGAAGTTCTTATCCTATTAACCATATGGCCTTATCCCTAAAGCCCTATAAGAACCAAACCATTTCCCATGGGAAGGAGGAGGAAAGAACTAGTAAGGTTACTCTAGGAGTTTGGTTGCAATGCTTGGG
>JASDQU010347528.1:0-12344 GCA_032191745.1 Picea mariana
CAAAGGACATCCACTTTTTTTGTCTTGGTATAGCCTTTCAATATTCCATCTGCACCATTCACCAACCCATCGTGTGAATCATAGTTGCAGGCATATATTTCAACCAACATTTCTAATTTGAGGACAAGCTGCAAAGGTAAAGTGACTGAATGTTCATGCCCTGGCACATTTCCATGGTTGTCTTCTTCCAGGTCAATGGAATTGATGATGATATCATCGCCAGGCATTAGGGAGAGCATGTGGATGTTATGATTTGCAACATCCTTATTTCTGTAGAACATGTAAGGGAATGTTGGATATGTTGGTGTAGGCCGTAAGCATCTCAAATTGATATGGGTCAAGTCATCATGTGTTTGGCTGTTGGTGCGCATTCTATTCAGAATTGCAATGAATGTTTCATCTATTTGGCGCATTGTAGTATAAAACTCAAAGAATTTAATATTGTCTCTCCAGAAGTCATGGGTGATTGTTTCTATCCTGATCGTGGGTTGTTCAAATATCAAAGAATCTTGGATGGGCTGTGCCTGGTAAAGATCCCCACAGAATATCATGTCAATGTTTCCAAAGTATTTCATTTGCACATGTTTTATGCTTCTTAGTCGGCTATCAATGGAATACAGAAACTGACTCCCAATCAAAGATGCTTCATCTATAAAGACAAGTTGGAGTTCCTCATAGAGCTTAGATAATGTATCCAACATTTCCTTACTAAGTGGAAGAAACTGTGACTTGTTAAAAGGCATTAAATATGCAGAGTGGACTTTTGTTCCACCAGCATTGTATGCAGCTTTTCCTGTGTATGCAACTATTAGGCCCTTTGGTTTCATAGGATCAGAGGAATTGTTTGAATCATAGATTCGTATAAGCATTTGGAACAATGCTTTTACTGTGAATGTCTTGCTTGTTCCTGCTCTACCTGTAAGGAACATGTGCACACGACTGTTCATGTTCAAGCGTTTTTTAAGAGCAATATCCTTTACAATTGTTTGTTGTTCACGATTCAACAAACGTCTTATTCTGTGGTATTCATTATTTTCAATTAGGAAAGGATGTTTTGTAACTTGAAAACCAAGATTGATACTTTTTTCACTTCCAGCTACTGGAGGACGAGACAAATCTCCTTGTAAGTCATAGGACTTGAAAGCAGTTCTGGTTGTTTTTGGGTCTCTGAATGTGTCATCATGATCGCCAGGGTTTTCTAGGTCATTAAGTGCAACCTCTAGATCGCCCCATGTTGGATTAACATTGTAGGTAAATCTAGCTTCATTGATGTGCACCATAGTCTCAGACGCAACATACGCAGCCTCCCATGTACATAAGTTATGCATTAATGTCTCTTCGTTTTCATTGAACGGAACGTACAACAACAATTTTTCTCTACAATAGTTTTCATAGTCACAATGTTTGTTGTATTTGACAAATCGTATGACAAAGGGTTTTTTTCTTTTTGATATGGGTGCACCATTTTTTTTGTAATGCGATACGAATTCTGCTAAGCAGATATGCCTAATAGGAGATGGGCGTTGAATGTAATAATCAATAATAGAGCGACATACCATGTCCTCTGAATTGTCGGGCTCTTGTTGCAACAAAACTGGTGGTTTACGGACAAATGTGCATTTTTCAAGTGGAGATGTGTTTATGAAGACACATTTTCTTGAACTACAAGTGAGGGGCAAGGAAAGTGCAATGTGAACTGCTTGTTGAGCAGACATTTGTTGAAGATTAAGCAATGTATTGCCAAGTGTGTGTATCATTTGTATGGCATCAATATGACTTATTTCATGTTCTTTACGTATTTTTCTGAATGCACTTGTCATAGATTTGTCAATCTTCGTCATATACGAGGTACAATATGATGCTGCAGCATATGCATTCAGCACGTATTGCGCATCTGTGTTTTCTTTCCACATAACTGGCATGTCCTTAGAGAAACTGTTGTTCCAAATATGGGAGAGTTTTCGTTTAAGGAAAAGTGTTGGTTGCCTAAGCGTACATTGTATGGCTTGGATGTACTCATCTTCTGAAAGATTTACCTGTGTAAAGAAGGCATCAAAGCTCATCATTTCATCAAATCCCCCTTCTTCTAGAAATGCGAAAAATGATTTAGATTTCTCAACAACAACATTTTCGTCTACACTAACTGGTTCTATGATTCTTGTAGCTCTCATTGGCGACACGAGAAAGTTGTATCTGCAATGTGATTTTTTTCGTTTTCTACAACTTCTTGTATGGTAATGTCTATGGACTTTCACAAGTTCTGGATCCAAATGATCTGTGTTGCATGTTATATATTTATCCACAAATTGTTCGATCTCTAAATTGTTATCGGCTCCATACACTGGTGCATCCTCTATCCACAACAGTGCGTGCTCATGTTCATTTCCCCTATTCTAGAATTCAGTGACAAAAAAGTAGTCCGATATTTTTCCGAAAAATGTTTCATCATGGCATATCAATTGTCTCAAAGCATTTATTCTATGTCTATAGTAGCGAGTACATGTCACCGGGTCTTTTCTTATGAGGTAGTCAATGTCGCTACTTTCCAGTGTATCGGTTTCTTTTTTACGTTTCAATTATTACCTTCTGTCTTCAAGAGTCTAACCCTCTATCTAAAGCTAAGACTATTCATGTGTCGTAGATTGTGGCAACGCTTTTTGCACAACATCTTGCTGAACAGGCACATTAATAATTGATCCTATTAAGCCCATCCGGGGTCGTTTATAGCCCCAAGGTCTGATTTGGGCAAATGCAATTCGCAGAGACACAAGTCTCTCCTCGAGTTCCGTAAGTGCACTTACATCTTCTAGTGTTGTATTACATCTTATTCGGTCAGGGGTTGCAAACTGTGGTAGTTTTCCATTTTCAAGCAATCGTTTGCAAGGAAGACAAACTTTCGCACTAGAAAATGGTTTATCCTGGGCTGTCAAGCGGAGGTATTCTTCTTGCAAATCAGGCGTGAAAGACTTACTATTTTTTGAAAAATTCAATTGTTCACAAATTGCACATGGAATGGAAGGAGTGTCTTTAATTTGTTTCATGTAGTTCTGTCTTGCATTTTTCTTTCGCAGGGAAGTATTCGTAGGAATTGTTTCCCGGTTTTCATTGCTACTACTGCATGGTGTTGCTTGTAGATCACGAAGTCGTATAGTTGTGTCACCATTATTGGATATGCAATCGCACCTGTTTATGCTTTGTTATGCACGAACAAATTTCTTTACATTGTCATATGTGAGTTTCTATCTAAAAGGAAGTGTAGCAATGTATTTTTTTCTCTTGCGCATAACCTTTTTCAAGTTGTGGTAACTTAGTCTACGTTTCTTGCCCAAGGGCAGGATGAGCTGGTGGCAACTGGGATGAATTTCACTTTCACCCAGTTTCTGAGAAACTACTTTACGTTTTTTGTTCAAGGTCTCTATGACTTTATCAGAAGTCGGGCGAATTTGACGAATAATTTTTTTCAAATTGTGATAACTTACTCTACGTTTTTTGTCTAAGCTGTCTATGGCCTCATCACAACTGTCATGAATTTTACGCATGTTTTTTTTTGTTCAAGCCCTGTTTGCCCATATTGCAACTGGGAGGACTTTCATTTTCACAAGAAAACATTCCACGTGTATGCAAATTCGATGTCATTTGGGTGGCATGGACAATCAACCCTAAACTACCGATATGTGCAAGCAAAGGTTCACAATGGATATGTGTTGTATCTATTTTCAACGAAAGGATGTCAATTGTTCGATCACAATTTGAATCAATAACCTAGGAATGGACAGTGGCATCTGCCAAGGGCAACCACACCTGGATATTAACCCTGAATATGACAGACAACCATTGCAAACAGAATCTGCAACCCTCTATACGCCCTTTTTCATATGAAAGCGCCATGTTCACAAGGTATTCCTGCCAACTTCCAACTGTCGACATATTTTCTACGAGATATGGGCAAAGGTGCTAATGCAAGCACCTACAAGCCTGTTGGTTGCCGCCTATAATTGCATTGCAAAAGGACTATATAGTGTAAAGTTGCAG
Source organism: Picea mariana (assembly GCA_032191745.1). NCBI lineage: Eukaryota > Viridiplantae > Streptophyta > Pinopsida > Pinales > Pinaceae > Picea > Picea mariana. The sequence continues at coordinate 4,033 of JASDQU010347528.1, forward strand.
CGACTGAACATCGAATTCTGCTGATACCAAACAACAAATTGCATTGAATAGACTATCTCCACAGCTAGACACAATGTTTGTTGCCAGTTGTAAACCATGGCAATCTATGTCATGCAAAATCCCTTTGCATTGCGATTGAAGGTCTTTACAAATAACAGACAAGTAGATACGAGGACCTTCTATATTGCATATGGGCATTTTTCTGTACACTAGTGGTTCATAATGGCTAGTGAGGGCATTGGCATCATGGAACAAGATGCAATATGGATTGTCAGATGCAGTTTTATTGAATAGTAGATATCTTGTTTTTTTTGTCAATGACCAAATGGCAACTGATATATTCAGCCAGTTAGATAGCCATCGTATACAAAATGTATCTCCCCAAAGTCCCCTCTCATGCAGAGGCAGAACTGGAGATGCAGACAACCACATTTTTGAAAAATATGTAGTGACATCTTGTATTCCATGCAACTGCTGAAGAAAATCATATTCCAATTAGTATTCAGAGGACTGCAAAGCCTTGACATCGCCATTTCTAAAACATTTCAACAAATAATCTATCAATCCATTGCACAACTCGGTCGACAAATAGCGAAAATGCAATAGAATCTGGAATGTATCAAAAAGGAAATCCCCAACAGTATTCGAGAATGCATCCAATCTAAAAAGTGAATTGCTATGCAAAACCACGTCAATGTTGTCATGTACAATGGACTGTGTAGCTATTTCATACGACTCAACATCTATTACCTCGTTCATCTCTTCAACTGTCACTTTGAAGCTATTTGCTACATAGTTTCACTTTCTATGAAAACAAAGAAAGACAAGAGAAAAAAACAAAAGGTAGCAAAATAGAAAAAAACAACAAAGCAGGGCACCAATTCCCGTGTGTATCTTTGAACCTTCTTCTTCTCAACTTCAATCCCCCTAGTCCCCATAGCAGATGACAATAAAACAGAGAAATAAATAAAACAATAACTTTACTCAACATAAATAGAACAGGTAGATGCAATGTTCCCACCCACAGAATGAAAGCATACCCTGCATACAGACCTCGTCCGATGGTTCCCTCTTCTAATGGCTCCCAACTACTTTTCGTAAAGCCCTCTGCATTGCAAGACACACGCTTTCCAGGAACATAAACTAAGAGCACAGACAAAGATGGTGGGACTGCCACCATTGAAAAACAACAACAACATGGAAACTTACCCGTCAACAAAGGACGACAAGAGCTCAGCGCCAAAAACTGCAAACCGCAACAACAGGTCCAACAACTTGCAAAGTTGAAAAACAACAAACCATTGAACAACCACGAAGAGCTCACACTGCAATTGCAGGACCTCAACTTTGCAAAGTTGAATCAAACAAGAACCAAAACCATGGAAGGAAGCACTGAACAAGGATCGAACACTCGATCACCGATGTCGATCATGAACAAAACTGTATTGCAACCCATCTGTACAATAATCATTTAACACTATGAAAGCTGTTAGGTAAACAATTAAGACTGTCAGGACCGTTGAAGGGCGTAGGCCTGTGTAAGCATTTAAGAAAATATGCAGCATGGCAAGCCTATTCTCTCGAAGCACACAATAATAAAACAAAAATTAGATATAGTAATATGGTAGAGAATGTATTCTACCCAACGTAAAATGCTAAGGGAGACATTCGAACTAATGCTAGCATTAAGCCACCGTTGACCAATGCATAATAAAATATATAATTAAAAAAGACCATATAGTACCAAATCCTTTGGACAGTTCACAATATTTAACATTGGGAATAGCGAAGGCTACAATAAGACCTCCAATCCTTTGTCCAATAAGATCTTGACAAACATGATACTTTTTATTATATTAAAATCGATATCTTCACTTCCCTTGTTCCAATAATAGACAATATGGAAATATTTCTGGTCAATGCACAATCTAATACCAGGTCAACAATTTATCGATCACTATAGTCCCTCTACGCCTACGACAGAGACTAATAAGGTGGACAATAAGACACTGATATAACTTCATTTTTAATATAACCTCATTTTTAGTATTCAACAATTTAACTATAGAGAATCAATATGCATCAAAGTACTTTTTTTTGAGTGATAATTATTATGATGTTAAGAAGTATTTAAATAATGATCCAAAATGATTTGAAATATATTTTTATAAATTTTATTATTACATTAAATTCTATTTTAATATTTTTTAAAAATGAATAATTATATTTTTATTAATTTTAGATTTTAATTTTCTTATTTTATAAAATTTATATATATATATATATATATATATATATATATAATCCAAAATTCTATTTTATCTCCCTTCATAAAACACAATTATTTCACAAGTGCAACCTTCTACTTCTTAAACAAAAATAATCCGGCTAAGACTATAAGATTATGATATAATGCGTCATAATATGAACACTATTTATAAGCAAAGGTTGGGGTTATATATATATATATGAAAACGAGGAAAGCATCCGGTAAGATTGAATTCAGTTCAGATTTCTGTAAGATAGATTTACAGGTCAAGAATTTGAGCATTGTCGTCGACCAAAGCTGTAAGTGTCCATGCATATGAGGTGTGGGGATTCTGAGCAGGGTTGGAATTTCAAACTGGAAAAGCTTGTTAAATTTGACGGTTTACATGACTACAGTGCCGGTTCTGTCGGTTTTAAGCAAGATAGTTGTCGGTTTTACTAAATCATAATTTGTTCATTTTGAGATAAAAGGGATTTAGTAAATCATATTGCGAAAAGGGATTTAGTAAATCATAATTTGTTCATTTTGAGATAAAAAGTTATTTTACAATTTATATTTTTCCTAATAAATGGTGAAAGCATAATTGATAAAAATTATTATACGTTAAATTAAACTGTTCCAACTAATTATTCCCATGACTGTTTTAATTTTAACGATAATGATCGAAATGGTTGTGTTAGTGCAGTCCTAAGTGGATAAGCTTTCCCCGACGGTCAAATATTTGATTGAGTGGATTTTTAATTTGGAATAGTATGATTAGGTTGGTCACATGGCGTATTGTAAGAAATTTCCTTGCAGCCACCCGTTTTCAAACATAGGGAATTGTAATCATTTAGTTGTAAAGTAAAGCTACGGTCCTATGCTCTCAAACGCCCCTATTGCGTAATGAATGTCAGACTAAAATCAAATAGTTAGATATTTTTGGGCGGCGAGATTGGAGCGCCGTCAATTGTAACTACCATCGACGGCTAATATTTTGTCAGGAAGCTATCAAATTAAAAAATTAATATTTTACTGGAACCATTTTTATATAAACATGGATCGATCCCCAGGACAGCTGTGTGTATTAATTAGGGGGCAAAGTACCGTTCGTCTGACATGACAGGAATCAGATCGCGATCAGAGGAATAAGTCAGTGGTATTGGACTGGAAAATAGTTGATATCTAAAAGAACGCGGGTAAATAGTTGATATCTAAAACAACGTGGTTAAGGAAGTCAATAAGAAAAGCGACGTGGCAAGAGAAGACGGTTTCAAAATTGCAGTGGTTGTTATATCGTCAAGTCCCGTCAAGTGGTTGATATATTTGTTCTTATCGTCCTCCTCTCCTTATATATATTTCCCAACCCATTCCGCATTCACTTCATTAGCTTATGGACCGACAGAATGGGATGACTGTCCTCTCTTATCTTTACACCTGGATGTCTCGTGGAAGGTTGAAAGACGGACTGTGTAATGGCTGCCCGCCAACACAACAGGTTTTACTCGATCGATCCACGTCCGTCGACACTCGTTTCTTCCCCTGCAAGCCGCCCGTTATATAAATCTGCAATCTAAATCAACTTAACTTCACAAACTCACAACATAGTTTCACTTTCTGTCAATTGTGCCAACAAAATGAATTTTTCAGTGCACACTTCGTATAGAAGTAAACAATCATTTACTTTACTTTGTCTGCAGATGGTTTTATTGGTTTGTGTGTAGATGGTTTTATTGTGAAAAGATCAAAAAAAAATGGTTTTAGAAAACAATTATTTACTTTGTGTGTAGATGGTTTTATCGATTTATGTGTAAATAGTTTTATTGTGAAAAGACCAAAAAAAATGATTTTAGCAAACTTGTCAACCAGTTGACAGGTTTTCTACAAAACCTAACACTAAAATATGCCTTCGGCATAAAAATATGCCTTTAGCATAATTAGTCCAAAACCTTCTCTGTCCATGCGTTTAAAAGAGAAGATGCCAAACAGTGGTCCTACTCTTCTTTGTTTTCTATCCACTGACTTCTGCTACTAAAGATAACAAAATGTAAATTAGTCCAGAGCTTTATTATTCCTACATAGCTTTATAGAAAATTATATAACTAGCATATCCCTAAGCAAGGGAAAGAAAACACTGAAGTCAATTGAGGTAAGGGTATAGAAATGTGGGAGTGGGGGTATATGAGAATGAAGATGACGGATAATACTATACAAAGATATTATGTTTTGCATAACATCACCCCATATAATATGTTTTGCATAATAAAGCTCCATATAATATTATGTTTTCAAAACATATATAATAATAAAAAAATATTAAATTATAAAAATATTCACACATTGTTTTGGTTCAAAAATGTTATTCAATTTAAAACTAAAAAAATGTTATCAAATTAAAAATCAAAACTTTCTTGCAATGTGTCCAACTATTCCATATATGATAGGAAAGAATCATTTATTCTTAAATAATGTCATTAAAGTAATTTAAACTCAATTTAGTAAAGAAAATAATTATTTAGTGCAGCTAAAACAATTTAAGTTCAATTTAATAAAAAAATTATTTATTAAATCAATTATTTAATATCATTAAAACAATTTAAGTTCAATTTTCTCTTCAATTTTTTTTTTTCTATATGAATATTTCAAAATTAAATAAATGAAATTTAAAATAAATTTATGTTGATAATGAATAATAACCATTTAAATTAAATAAATCTAAAATTTAAACTAAATTTTAACAAATTTTATTTTCCTAGGTACAGACTTCATTGACTGCGACCTCCTACATGGAAGAGTCCAGGGCCATATTGATTAGGGTGTAGGATTAAAGTGACATTTTAATAACGATTTAAGGTGCTAGTGTTTTGATAAAGCTCGTTCACGGCTAGCTTCCAAAATAAAAATATTGTTTTAATCTTTGTATATTTTGAATTTCTAAATATGTTATTATACTATATAGTCGTCATTTAGAAACTAAAGCTGGCACAATCATCACACATCAAAGTAGTTCCGCTGAGAGAATAACATTGTCATTGTCTATTATTTTTGCCATATTTTAGTAAGTGTTATGAGTTTATCCCTCTTTAAACAAGTGGTTATTTATATGTTCATTAACTTTTTATTTACCAAGTGGCAGCAATGCTTTGTTTAGCGCAGCACATATGCTAGTTGTCACACCCAACAATAGAAGTGAATCTCAGTCGCCATATTAACACTCATTCTTTACACTTGTCTTGGCACATTTTTTTATCTAGAAATGACCATCCAAGTGCAGATTCTTTGACACATAAACAAAAACCCATCACTTTCCCATCATAACTCCAGCTTATTCGTGCATGAACTCCAATTACAATGTATCCGCAAGCACACTTTGTGTCGTGACAGAGCAATTTCAGACTGGAAACAAAATTGGTGAAGTATTAGTCTATAAAGAACTTTTTGTTATTAAGCTTTGTTGTTGATAAGCCATGTAAAATGGATTCTTGTAAGTCTCATTCTCTAATTTGATTTTGGAACAGGATATTGAAATGAATAAGGTAGGCTGGGCTGCTCTTTTTAAGCCTTGTCCTTTCTTTCAGTCATACATAAATTATTTGTAAATAGACATTGTAGCTGCAGATCAATATGAATTGAGGACATGGAAGGGATGGGTTGAGTCACGATTAAGGCTACTTACTTTGAAGGATCGACAATGCTCCATTAGTTTATGTTTTTTTTCCTATTGATATGTAGTAATATTGTTGTTTATGCATATTAATATGTAGTAATATTGTTGTTTATGCACATTTGAACTTCGTTTTCTATCTAATTTTGCAGATTGAAAGGGACACATTTGGGATGCTGCAGTGTCATCCTTACCCTTGTGAATATGGTTACCACATCTAGTCAACGACAACATTGTGCATATTTTATGGGTTTACAAAGGAAACAAGGAGTCCAACACAGGAAGGTCAACAGTTTGACAGACATGGCACTATAGAAGAATTCATGCACTCAGTGATCATGTATTTCCTTTGAATGGACATCTTTGTATCACATGTACGCCAAAAGCAAATTCCACCATATGTCTTTCCTGGTGGGGTATTGCCAAGTCGACTTGCAAGAGGTGCAAATCAAGCAACAAAGAATTCTCCAGGGAGTAGTAGTGGAAATTATGGTGACAAATCTCCAGAAGAGTGCAGGAAGAAGGAATTTGTGAAACCGAACAAGAGAAAATTTGAATCTACAAGAAACATTGAGAAAGGAGAAAAAAAAACCTACTATTAGGTCAAATCATGTAGTAGCTTTGTTTAGGAGAAAGGGAAAGTAGTCCACCTCAAGCCACTTGGCTGAAGAAGTAGTTTCTCAGAGGGTAACTGATGAGGATGTACAAAGTTGTCTGAAACAAAATGTTTTTGAGGTCTTGGGTAGTGCTAGAACCGTAGACAGTTTCTAGCAAAACTCCAACATAAGGATCATTGGGAAATGACACTACATTGAGAGAGAAAAATTTTCAGAATGGGTTGAAGGCAGAGGTTTTCCATTAACAAATGGTGTCTTTTCTAATTTTTGGTTATTTTTAGGTAAATTTGTTATTTAAACATTATGATTTTATGTTTTGGATTCTTTGCATATAAAGAGGAAACCCTATAACATGACATATAGATTTGAGGATATCATAATTTATTAAATTATTTTGGAGTTTCCATTGCTCAAAGAGATAACAAGGTAATATTTCTTGCTGCGACTTATTTTGACTATGGCTAATTTAGATGCAACTAGATGTTCCTCTCATGTTTCATTCTTATCTTCCAATTGCTTTTGAGTTTTTTTTGTCCTTTTTCTGACTTGTTTGCCTTATATTTTTTTCATGTTCTTGGTTGCTGGTCATGGATTTCGTTATGCACATATGGATTTTTGGTGATCAAAGTTAGAAGGTAAGCATAAGCTATGCTCTAATTTGAAAAAATATTTTTCCACTTTTCTAAGTGCATAATTTACTAGAACACTGTTGGCATTAGTTGTAGGGTTATTCTTGCTTCAAAAGCATAATGCTTAAGGGATTCTGCTTCAAACTTTGAAGGCTACTCTTCCAACTACTTGGTCTTCGAATTTTGATCTCAATGATTCTATTCAATCTTCAGACTGACATCTTATTCAAACATTTTCATTTTCTTAGAAAAACGTGTAAGTGATTCCTCTGTCTTTTACTTTTCTTAAGAAAGATAATTACCGTCTCTGAAGAGGGAGTGGGACCAGTGTCGAGGAAATTCTCCACATAATAGAAAAACTAAAGGTATGAAATAAGTCCTGTGAAGTAAGGTCCGTGTTTGGTGGGTGTGGGGAGCAGGGCCACTTGGACGATCGCATGGGCGTTCAACGTCCAGGAAGGGGAATGGTGCAGCGCCTCCCGACATACTCCATTGTCGATATCGACCATTATCTGACATGCCCAATGTTGTTCTAGATCTTGCCTCGCCATGAACCCCAAAGCTATTTTTCAGTTTCGGTTCATGAACCCCAAAGCTATTTTTTAGTTTCAATTCATCTAATAGAGAGTCGAAGCAAAGGGAAGACCGTGAAGAAGAAACGTGGAAGAAACCACCTATTTAACAGTTGCAGTTTGGAGTCGGCGAAAATGAATATGCCCAATTTGGAGTCGGCAAAGAAGAGGACACGTGGAAAGAGAAGACCGGTTGATCGTTGGAGTCAGTAAAGAAGAGGACACATGAAAAGAGAAGATCGGTTGATCGCTGAGAACAGATGGCAACTTCTTATAGGGTTTGGACAGACGACGAAGGTGCCCAGAGGAACCTCCCCTTAAAGAACACCTTCGATGTAATAAGTGGTGGTCCTTCACTATTTTAAGGGTGGACAAAAATATTATTCCAACAGATCTTTACAGAAAAATATATAATAAGTGGTGGTCCTTCACGATTTTAATGGTGGACAACCACTCTGTATGAAATATTTCTTTATCGACATCAATATATTTGTTATGGAGGTACTGTCATGAATACAAGGCACCCAATACTGATCTCTAATCTAGAATTTAAATGGTTGTTTGTTAGATAATTTTTTGTCT
>JASDQU010347533.1:425-12344 GCA_032191745.1 Picea mariana
GATGAAAAATTTATGAAACATGTATGTTTGTGATACTTCCAATATATGAAATGCCATCTAAAATCCATATTATCCATCATTCCATGAATCTTGCGTAGTACATTAATGAATAATCATTCAAGCGCTCCGGAGACGCTTCGCTCCCGACCATTTTTTGAAAAATGCGCTCCCACGCTCCTGCTCCCACTTCGCTCCCACGCTCTGGCAACACTGGTTTACATACAACAGGTGTCCCTACTTTTTAGGAGACATGATTTGAGTGGATATCTTGACAGCTTGGAGTAGTTCTGAGCATACACGGATGGTCCTTGCATTATTCTAGGCTCGATGACACTTTTCCGGGTGACATGCAAGAACTTTCTATTTTTAGCAGTTTGAGCTCCAGGCCCCATAATCATATTCAGGGCACGCAGTATATATCCTAGAGACATTCTGCGTCTTTTGGACCCCTTTAGGGAAGATTTGTCATATATTTCTATTTTTAGCAAGTTGAGCACTAGGGCTCGCATGTCAATTATGATTGCAGATTTGGAATCCTCTCGAAAAATTGAATCTGATGAGTATGATATCATTGACATGCAAGCACATTCTATTTTTAGTAGTGTCTATTTTTAGACAGTTGACACCTGGCATTGTTCTCCTAGTCATCCCAAGCATTTTTGGAGAGTTTGGATGAGTTTCGACGAGTTTTAAATTTTTGGGACCGAACAACTATTTTTGGAAACTTCTATTTTTAGCAGTGGTCGTCATCTCCAGCAGAAAAAAGTGGCAGGCTCATATTTTGACATGTGGCAAAGTTTCAACGTGATGTGGCATCTACAAGGGATCATTTGACAAAGGCGCATTTTCCAAGGCATGAGCATTAAATGAGAATTAATTAAAGTGAAGAAGACGCATGGGATGAGGTGGCACTTCCCTAGAGAAAGTTTAGCCAATTAAGGCTAACTTTTCTCACTAACTTTTCCTCACTTAACATATCTTCACTTTCCATGCATTAATTTTCCAAAATTCCCCTTAAATTGTTTTTAAACGCTAGTTTCCTAAAATTTAAGAAAATCCCTAAAAACAGGGAAAAATCCTCTTCCTTGGCTAGCGCATGCATAATTGGCGTGTGTTGACATATTTTATTTAACTAAACACTCAACTCACTCTTTCCTTTACTTAACTTATCCTTTCCCTCACTTAACTCACTTTACCCCTCACTTCACTCACCATTATCTCAATTTCCATGCATTAACTCCCTCTTATCCTCACACATGTGCCACTCCTTCACTTAGCTATCCCGCACACTCTCACACGTGTAATCCTTTTACTCACCATGCGCATACAACATTAYTCACTCACACTTATTCCCTCATGTGCATTAAGTCCTAAATTTCTCACTCACACTTATTCCCTCATACGCATTAATTCCTAAATTACTCACTCACTTTACCCCTCACTTCACTCACCATTATCTCAATTTCCATAAATTAACTCCCTCTTATCCTCACACATGCRCCACTCCTTCACTTAACTATCCCTCACACTCTCACACGTGTAATCCTTTTACTCACCATGTGCATACACTCTCACTCATAACTCACCCATGCGCATTACTCACTCACACTTATTCCTTCATGCGCATTAAGTCCTAAATTTCTCACTCACAATTATTCTCTCATGTGCATTAAGTCATAAATTTCTCACTCACACTTATTCCCTCATGCGCATTAATTCCTAAATTACTCATTCACACGTCCTCATCTTCTCCCGTTGGGAAGTGCGCCTTACTCTCTATATAATGGAGAAGTTTATTCATTATTACAATCAGATTTTGGCAGAAGCTAGTACACTCTTCTCTCATTCTTCTCTCTCATTCTTTAGTCTAGTTACTCTTCTTTGAGCAAAGTGATCATTGTACCGGTTGTGGACTTGTCAATAGTGGCGCAACCAACCCTCTTGCAAGCCTATCAATAAAGAATTTTTTTGTTTCTGTTCTAACCTTTCTTCTTGATAGTATTTTGTTGAATTTTGCAATTAGATTACTTTCTTTCTTACTATTCATTGTGATTTTCATTGTTCTTTTGAGTACCTTCCTCTATTTCTCTTCTATATTTCATTGTGATTTGTAGGATCCCTCCAAGAAAAGAAACTACTTTTTCCCCACGTTTTGGATAGAATTAACACGCTGTCCAAGACATTACATCAGATGTTCTTTGTCTTATTTTGCAGAAAATCAGACTTAAGGACAGTAGCAAATCACCCTAAGGACTCCCCCCTGAGGCTGGAAATCACCAGCCCAAACGGAAAGGGGTCTAGTTCGTGACAATTTGGGGCTTTACTACTTTAACTAACCACTCTTTCATCGTTGTTTTTTCAGATATAACAACTCAATTGGAGGGTGAAGAAGTGTGCTAACACGCTGTCCAAGACATTACAGCCATTTTTTGTTGTCATAATTTGCAGAAAATCAGACTTTAAGACAGCAACAAATCACCCTAAGAAATCCCCCCTAAGGCTGGCAAGCACCTGCCCAAACAGAGAGGGATCTAGCCCGTGACAATTTGGGGCTTTTCTCCTTTAATTAGCCACTCTTTCATCGCTGTTTTTTCAGATATATCAGCTCAATTGGAGAGTGGAAAAGTGTGCAAACACTACCCTAATCTCTTCTCATATGCAAAACTGCCCTTCAAAAGAGATTATTACAGCAGCAAAAACAATGGCAAGCCTAGCATAAACCCTAATAATCCATGAGAAATAGAAGAAAAAGATGAAAGCCTCACATATGCTTGCCCCCTTGACTTCTTCCTCCCAAAAGATCTTCAACTAGGCTTAGAGGGGATTTCCCATTAATCCAACCATGTTTTGCAAATGAGAGAGCTTCTCCTTTTATAGAGCTCATCTTCAACCACTTTAGAATAAAAAATAATAAGTGAATTCTAGATCCACTTTTTTCTCTAAGAAATAACGATAGAAATACATCCATAAAGGCTCCTCAAAGCTGGCCCACTCCTCAAAATAATAAAATATACATGCTCAAGGGTTTTCATGGATGCATGATGCCACTTTGTCAACCTCCTAGGCAAAATGCCTCCTTAAAATGTGATTTTTTGACCATGCAATAGGGTTTGTTATGCCATGTGTCTTTCTTCTCCTTGGAACACTTTCCAGACAACCACCTAGTAACCACTTGTACTAAAACAATGATAAATGTGAATTCAATGGGGAGGCTCCTCCATCTAGGTTCTTCTCAGGCCTTGGGGAATGTGCTAGCTGCCATGTGTCACCCTCTCAAGAGAGTGTTGTCGAAAAAGGCCCCTTGGACCACTTCAGATTGCATAGAAAACTTCTTAAAAGTGGTGTGCCCTTGATGATTGTGCAATAGGTGGTTAGGGGCTCACTAATCCCCCTAGTAATGTGGAGCACTCCATTATTCTTGAGATGTTTTCTTTGAAAAGATTGTAGAAGAAACTTTGGGACCATTTTGACCATGTCCTCGTACATAAAACTTCAAAAGAGTGATGCGCCCTTCGAACATGTGCCATTCGTTGCCTTGGATAAGGTGCACCCTTGAGAAAAGTGCAAGCAATGGAATCTCCCTCATTAATTAGTGTCATGTCCCCGTTTTTGGATTCCCTTATTATGCAGTTGGAGTCACTTTGAGAGGCTTGAGTCAGCCAAGTCAAAGGGGTGAGAGTCGACTATGTCATCAGTGAGCTCGGAGGGTTTGGATGAGTTTTATGGGGCCCAACTTAGTTTATTTACCATTATTCATCCGGATCATTTCCGCACAGCTCGTTCTTGGTTCCGTTTCATTTCGATGATTTTCGTAAAATAGGGTTATTAATGGGCATATTTTAATTAATTACACTAAAGGTACTATTTGGAGCTTGTTTCTTGGAGAAATACCTTAGTGTAATAGCTCGTTGGAACCGAGGCGAAAATATCTACAAGATGGTATGATGAAAAGTGACTTTCAATGGCCGGAGAAATCATACAGGCGAATTAATCACTTTTTGGAGTAAAAAGGTACATTAAATTAATAAAGTGATTTTATGAGAAAATATTAAAGATGAATTAAAAGTCACTTGAAGGGAAAAAGGTGAAAAGGGGTATAAAAGAGAGATAGGGGCTCATATTCTCTCATTATTGCAAATTGTGAATTGGAAATTAGAACTAAGAGAGGAGTCAGGTGACTTCCTTCTTGTTCAGTGACTTTCTGGATGAAACCATCACCATTGACATACACACCCTAGTCCGTTGGGAGGACCACACAGGTTCTTCATTGAGCTACAGGATCATATTGTATCAGCAAAGAAGTCCAGTATCAGCTAGGGCGCAGATTTGCCAGTTGCAGTGTGAGGTTTTGGGGAGAGTTTTGTAACGATTGAGGGTCGCTAGGCCCAACCAATCAGGGAAAGACGGATTCCTTCCAACCCATTTGAGGAGTGAGGATGCACTAATAGAGACAATTATCATCAGATTCCGACAGGTAAAACTCCCAGATCGTGCCAGATTGTCAATTCGCAGTGCGTGGAGGTATGGGACCTGGGTATCCATCTGGGGTTCCAACTGAGCAGCAGTGAGTCTCTGTCTCATCTCAGAGGTTGGGAGAATGTGCTAGGAGCAGGGCGACCCATCTAAGACAGATCTCAGCCAAATCTGACATGTATAGCCATCAGGGCGCATTTCCTAGCTTGCAGCAGCAGTTTTCCAGCTTATTTGCAGTTGCATGAAGCGTATTCATCATTGCATGCGAGAGATCTTTAGCACATGCCTCAGATCCATTCATCTGACGTTATCATTGGTATTTCTCAGTCTTTTATTTTGTATTCCAGTTAAGATCGTTACTGTTCAGATCTAACTGACGATATCTAGCTTGAGTTTTCCGCATATTGATTGTATTACTGTTATTTTGTTGAATAAGAACTGTTGCATTGGATATGGTTCCAAATTTATTTGCATGCATGATATAAAACAAGTAGAAATAGCAAAATGCATCCAGAAACCTTGAAACACAGTCAGAGACCCTTTATAACTCTGCCAGAAACCCCAACGCATCAGATCTGTAACATAGATCTCAGAGCTAGCAGTGAATATTCCGATCAAAGGATTCGAGGATATTACAATTAGCCCATATATAGAAAAAACAATAATGAATGCCCTTGAGAAGTGTGTAAGAATGCCATGTGTCCTATAGCTTTATCCTTTTGATCAATTAAGACATTACTAACAATGCTTCAAGAAGTGGTGCAACCTTGGAGAATGTGCAAATAGTGGATGAGGGTGGCTATGGTCACCCTTAGATCTAGGACAATAAAACACTAAAATTTAAATAATCCTCCAAATGCAGGCACCCTAGATAGATGTCCAAACCTCCTTGAAGCTTGGTCACCCTTATTAATTAGTACTCAACACATGTGCCATAAAATATATTAATCTTTCTCTAAAGGTGGAGTACTTCCCTACTCTTAGTGTTTGATGCCATGAAACCCTCCTTGGATGATGGGCGCTCCACCTAGAAAGATGTGCTTGATTTTGTAGATGAGATTTGTAAACCATGTGTCCACATCTAATGCAATGCACCCTCCTAGGAACTTCAGTGGTGTGAAATGCATCCAAATATGTGGATTATGCCTCGAACACTATGAGATGCACCCTCAACAAATAAATATGCATGAAAATATGTACATAAGGGCTCTGAAGAGGTGAATCTCTGCCACATATGCAACCCTCCCTCCAAATGTCTGAACTCAACCATCAAACATACCTTAAAAGACATGAGCATCCTCCAAGCATGTGAAAGAAAAAGGCAATAAAAAAGAGGATGCTGAAATTATGCTCCTTAAATCCACATCTCCCTTGTATAATGCTGCTGAAAAGAATGTCTGAAAATGCACCTGCATTTTGGGTGGTAACACCTACCATAGCTAGCTAGGGTTTCTCACTGTACATGGGCACATTGGTTTATGTGTTATGCAATCTGCCTCCATGGCCACCTAACACTAGTTTGCTGGAAATGTGTGAACCATAGCCTGCTAGGGTCTCTTACTGTAAGTAGGTGCAGTGATTCTGTGTCATGTGTTCTGCTATCTGCCACCATAGCACATTTAACAGCACCTCCAGCAATCATAGTACTAAAGATTAATTATTGTAATAAATAAACAAATATAGAGATAGAGATAGACATGCATGCATGCATGTATCCCCTTTATGTTAGGGATAGGGATCGTGATATACTATTTAAATGATGATAAATATTAACAATAAGCAATAGTGGGCCTAGTAATTGTCCCAAGAAGTAATAAGCACAAAAGAAAATTACAGGCTAAAATTGATATTCTTTTGCATGTTAGCTTTAAGTAACTAATTGTAAGGTATTGTTCACTGGTTTTTTAAATCTTAAGCATCATAGCACAAGTTGAAGAATTGAATTAAGAAATAAAATGCTAGTGATAACACACACAAACAACAGTGAAAAGGTTATAAAACATATCACATCTAAGCAAATATTACCTAGCTGCATCCTCAAGGTTGGTTGTTTCACGAATGACAAGTGGTGAAGGCGTCATCACCTCAGCAACAATCTTCCCATTAGTTTTGTTTAGCAAATTCTGTAATTCATTGAAAGCCTGCCATAGAAAACACAGAATGGTCACTAACAGACATGCGTATCTCAATTTCAATATGTCCAAAAGATGGAAATTGCTAGATTTGTTTCACACGAAACAACACAAAACCAACCATGTCCCTATACCAAACATGTCCTAAACTTAAAACAGTCAAGAACATAATATAACCATTGCTAGATTTGTTTCACACGAAACAACACAAAACCAACCATGTCCCTATACCAAACATGTCCTAAACTGAAAACAGTCAAGAACATACTATAACCATCCCTTTATTCCTATTGTACAATAATTTTCGAATTTTCTAAATAGTATTTAACTGTATTCCATATGCTTGCCTAACTCAAAATACTTGAAGGATATGCATCCGCATACAAATGATCAGCCAAGACAGCTTCCATTTCTGTGGTTACAGATTTCCCCAACTGCTTGGGAAAAATAGAATAAATGCAATACACTTGTCCACACTTCGAACAAGAAAGAAATGAATTAATGTTAAACCCTAGGAATAGTAATTTTCAAAATGCAAAGACTTCTGGTATATTAATTTATTAAACTATCAGCCACTTACATGCTTGAAATGAGATAAAATCAACAAATCCAAATTCATTAAGAGGCCTTGTTACCTTCAAAATCTGCACTTCAAAAGAAAAGTCCAATCATAAAGTACAAACCCTAGGGTAACTTGAGGACATCACCCATTGTTGGACAGACAGTTTTGGGATACAATTTTGGTAAAAATCCTAGGTATAGATGAAGTGCGCAGAGGAAGAAGGAAGACTAGGGAGTGCGCAGTTAAGGCGCATCCAGAAGTACAGTGCACAGTAAGCGGAATAAAACAAGAGAATAAAGCATAGAGAAGAATACAGCAGAGAAGAAAGCGAGTGAAAAGGAAGGATGACAGCCTGACATGCTAAAGATAGAAGGACGCGCAAAAGTAGGAAGAACAACAGTCAGAGTGCAAAATCAGCATGCAGACAGAAAAGCAAGTGAAAACAGCCCGAACAGCCTGTTAACTGGAATAGTCATGTATTGTAATAGGGTTTTGGGATGAACAAAGTAGGGTTTTAACTTTTAAGCCCTAGAGTATGTATAAATACGTAATGGGTTGGGAAAATAGGTTTCCTCCTGATATATGTTCCCGTTCCTAATGGTTGGGTTCTCTGTTAGTTATTGTTATTCTGTAAAAGAGAGGAACCCATGTTTGAATGCTAAGGAGAGGATGTCGAGAGGGAGAGAGGCTTGCACTACAGAGCGGCTAGACTAGGAGGAAGGAAAGATAACCATGATGTATCTTTGTAAGTGCAATGTGCAAACTTGAAGCAATTATTGAACGCATAATAAAGAAGCCAGTCGTTGTGGACGTAGCCCAAAGTTGGGTGAACCACATTAACTCTTGTGTCGAATGTTTATTATGTGATTGTTTATGGATTCTATCTGGATTCATATTAGATTAGATTTGTCTTATGTTTAATCATTGCCCAATAATCATGATTGTTACAATAATGGTTTATGTTGTAATCTAGAATATAATGATAGTATGAATCTAAAATCACTAAGTAGCTAATAAAGAAAAGAGATAGAGCCACGTGCATAGAACCAATAAGTAAGAATGAACCGAATGATCTCCTCCCATTCCCTCACTACTGTAGAAACCTGGTTCTTGCAGTCCCAATAGATACCTTGGGTGAGACTTCATCTGCGCATGCAGGTGATGCCGAAAGGGTCGATGTCTGGTGGGTTTTGTTTGTCATAGATAACTCAAACCTTGAGTCTTACAATCGCACGCAGTGCCAAGAAATGGTTCCATTGCCAAGACCCGAAATTTGCAATTGAGGGAATGTTTTGGAGGTCGACTAAGAAAGAGATCTCAGAATGGTTGGAAAGAAAGGAACGGGAGTTTGCTCGACAAGAGAACAAAAACCCTTGGATGAGTTACAAGCAGTGTAAGCAAAGGTATGTGTTTACAAAACTACATGAAAATTTCTTTGGCGAATTTCTAATTATTTTGACTAAGTGGCTAGAAAGATTAGTGGAGAATATTGGAAGGTATAGAACTGCAACGCCAAGGAATTGGACTCCTGAATTGGTAAGACAGTTGAATTTTGTAAGTAATCCGACTACTCGCGCAGTTGATTTTTGGTTGGATAGCATACTAGGAGGATACATTACAGAGTTTGCAGTAGATTGTACCCAATCATACAGTGTTGCAGAAAGGGACTTTTTCAAAGGTCTGCATGGAAGGTTCATGAAATCATTAGGTATGTGGATAAAGATGTTGTTGTGTGACAAGTGCGTGATGACAATGCAATCCGACTGCTAAGGGGCCTCGCACACATAGGGGAACCGGGGGATGACAAGAGGATAGTCTGAGAGAAGGAGAGAACGAAGGAAACGATGAAGAAGGGAGAGATTGAGGATGCAGAGAACTGAAGAGGGTATACCAAAGGAAGAAGACGAGTTTGGAGTATTTCGTGGAAGAATGAGGTACAAGAGGTGAAAGACTGGGGATGAGAAAGGAGAGTCGCGCAGTGAGCCAGAGGGGAGAGAACCTTGCACAATCGTCCAAATTGTGGAAATACCACATATAGGAGGAGAAGAAGAGGAGTTCCAATCTAGTCCAGTAATAGAAGAACCACTAAGTCCTACTCAAACTGGGTCCTGTGTCGAATCCACGACCCCATGTGCATCACCACAGTCACNTGATGACAATGCAATCCGACTGCTAAGGGGCCTCGCACACATAGGGGAACCGGGGGATGACAAGAGGATAGTCTGAGAGCAGGAGAGAACGAAGGAAACGATGAAGAAGGGAGAGATTGAGGATGCAGAGAACTGAAGAGGGTATACCAGAGGAAGAAGACGAGTTTGGAGTATTTCGTGGAAGAATGAGGTACAAGAGGTGAAAGACTGGGGATGAGAAAGGAGAGTCGCACAGTGAGCCAGAGGGGAGAGAACCTTGCACAATCGTCCAAATCGTGGAAATACCACATATAGGAGGAGAAGAAGAGGAGTTCCAATCTAGTCCAGTAATAGAAGAACCACTAAGTCCTACTCAAACTGGGTCCTGTGTCGAATCCACGACCCCATGTGCATCACCACAGTCACAGATAACAGTTAAAGACTTATCAAAAGCACTTGTCATTAGCCAGGGAGGACATAGTAGTAGCAATCAAAGCAATGGAAGCAGTGCATACAGTCAGAGTCAACCAACATCACCAAGAAGAGGGAATACACAAGCAACATGGCAGGGGTAGATAACACCCTTAGGCTACCTGAGTTCCAGGGAGTTGGGTCAAAGGACCCAGAACATCTGTTTGTCTGCGAGACAATTTGGGCCGCAAAGAATGTCTAAGACGAGGCTATGAAGATTGTGCAGTTAGCCACAACATTTCCTGGTCGTGCATTGGTCTGGTACATCAAGCTGCAGACTACCACACCTACAGGGCAGGCAGGCCAGGACTTTGGCAGAGACAAGAAAAGTGTTGTTGAAAGAATTCAAGAAGCCAAAGTCGGAGTCGTGGTGCATCACAGAACTGAAGGAGATTAAACCACTATTGAATATATCGTCGTTATCTCGGAAATGTCGGATATGTCGCCGACATTTTAACCTGGCCAAAATTTTCCCCCGAATATTTCGCGACACTTCCGAAACTTTCAATGTGTCGCGACACATTCACTAACTCGGGACATTTTCCCAATGTGTCGCAGGTCGATGTAATATTTCGGCCTGCTTATATTTTTTTGCGGATAAAATACGCGTGAGGGGTTTTAGAGGCCGTGGGTGCTTTTTTTTACTCATTATTTCACTTGTGAAGTGTGAGAGAGCTAGAGAGGTGTGAGGAAAACCATCGTGCATCTATCCAGGGAGGAGAAAGCCAAGGATCTTGCTTCCATTAGCGCCAACGGAGAGATCAAGATTTCCAGGTATGATCAAAAACGTTTTTCTTTCATTTGTTTGAAGTTTGAACTAGAAGATTTGAACTTTCTTTTTTTAAATTTTAGAGTTAGGCTAGGGTTTGAAATGTGCCTCTTCTTGTTGTTTTTGAATGGAAGATTCAATCATTCTAATTCATCTATCTCTTATTATTTAACCTTTGCATTATCATGTGTTTATTTTGGTTTCTTTTTGTGCCATAGGTTTAATATTTTCATCTAAAGAAAATGCCGAAGGCATTGGATCCAATGTGGGTGTATGGTGAACCAGTGCAACTTCCCAATAGACAAGTATTGACATGCAATCTTTGCGGCAAAAAGATTTTTGCAGGAATTAGCCGCTTGAAATACCACCTTGCCAAAATCCCTGGGTTTGATGTGGATCCTTGTCCAAACAGTACCTCGGAAATTGTGCATATTGCAAACCAATCATTCATTGATATGGCTAATAAGAGGGATACGATCGAGGCTCGCAAAAACGAACTTGCACATTCCACTGCAAATAGATACAATTGAACAAGTGCCTCTAAGGGGGGACTAGTAGTACCACAATCCCACTCCTCAGCCATAGGGCCCTCAGCTTCTGCAGCCCCCTCATCAACCCATATTACTTTGTGATGAGGTCAACACCTGGGGGGCAACCTTCTATTCGGTCATTGATTAAAAAAAAAGAGATGGAGGAGGCCTGTTATCGCACAGTTTGTAGCTAGGTCAACTGGCTAAAGGAGAGAGGGCAAACTGGCGTAATAGGAACCTTCCCCACCCAATGTCACCTCAATGGGGAGGTTCTTTCTATTTAGGGAGGTTAACCCAGGGGAGACGTCCCCAGTAACCTGGGGTTTTGAAGAGGCTAAAGTATAAAGGTCAAGGCACAAGTTCCTCCTCACAGGTTACCACCAAGGTCAGAAAGTTCGGCTAATCACCCAATAAAGAAGTGTATGCCCAAATGAGAACACCTGCCCGAAACAAGACAATAGCAAATAATATATGCAGGCTATATTTCAGTGGGTTAGTACTTCATTGTAACTATCTGACATCAATATATAAGCAATGTGAAACAACAGATATTAATGAGATCAACGTTTCGTCAATATAGCAATGGAGAAGTATCAATTCATCAATAACTATTGAGATGATGTGGCTGACAATGTATTTAATCAATCATTCACTCAATAAATGCTTTCAACCATCATCTAATTGCTTGTCATCAAAATTTGTTGCGTCAAGATGGAATAACCAAGTGTGACGTCAGCCTATTTAGGGTTAGCTAGTTAGTTAGGGTTTCAAATTTAAAAGTTTTGAGAGTTTGACTATCACTTCAACGTTGTGTGTCTAAGATCAGTGCCTAAGGGTAGATGGAGTCAATTAA
>JASDQU010347535.1:1767-12221 GCA_032191745.1 Picea mariana
GTGTCATAAAGTGTTTACAAAAATAGTACATCGCCCATAGGCAGGTGAATCACCTCATCCCTACCAATACAAAACTGGATGTCACAACTATACAAAATGGGCTCACCAGCCTATTTCAAATACACAACTACATATCTAGCAGCCCTCAGGGTGCCTCTAGTGCTCCAGCACCAGGTCCTCCCTCTGGTGGAGGTACCCCACCAGCTCTAGGTCCCTCAGATCCCGGAGGCAACCATCCAGTCATCGCAGCTCTAACTACAACTGCTCTGCAGATCAAGGTCTGCAACTCTGTCGGAAGCCCAATACACTGCTCCAGGATCCCCTCATCCTAGATCTGCACCCACATCCTCTCGGGCACTCCCTATAGAACCGCCTCTAGTCGACGACAGAAATCATCAAACTCTCCCCCAGCCTTGGCCGGAGGAGCATGTGATGGCCTTGCCCCGGGGTCATCATAATGATGTCTCCAAGCCGCTCTATCAACATCACCGGGCCTAGCCCCAACATCCTCTCGACATCGCCTCTCCCCTGCTTGCAACTCTCCCCGCAGTGGTCTCACAGGCCCCTGGCGGGCTAGCGCTCTAATAAGCTTGACCTCTCATCCATGCAGTCCCACATCTACACAAACAAACACATGATAGCATCATCATCCCTACAAATATCAACCATATGCTATACTATCTAAAAACAAATCAACAAAACCAGCAACCAAAACATCATACCTCGGCTATCGAATACCTCTTCCAGGGGTAATATCATCTCAGGGTCATCACATAAATCTATCCCACTATATGGAAACTGCAATATGATCTATGGCATCTGACGCCACACCTGTGTAGCCTCAGCCGTGAAGTAGTGGCCACCCTCCCCACCCCCATGATGAACCAAAATCATCGGCCACCACCGCAGTCGCGGCTCTCGTGCTCCCGACGGGTCTAACAAAACTCTCAGGTGCAACATTGGCACCCTCTCTAAAAACCAAGCCACCAGGACAGACCCAAAAGAAAAATCCCCTGAGTCGGCCGCTCGACACCTGGTGAGTTGTCCCACCATCTTGGAGTACAGCATCAAGCCCGAGGTGAAATTATCACCCCCTAGTGCCCGTTCCATGATCCTCAGTTGGCCACCATTGATACATTGAGTCACAAGTGACCCATACACTCTCACAACCATCGCTTCCATGCAACGATGCACCAGGGCATCCATCGCCCCAATCCTCACCACTGACCCAGACATGAAATCCTCTCCTGAACAATATGTCTAGGCAAGGGTAGCCAACTGCCCCTTTCCAACTACCACCAGCTCGGCCGGTATCAGGGTTCCCCAAAAAGGGAGCCCAGTCAGAAAATAGACATTCTCCTCAGCAGAGAATGCCAAGTGATCCCCACGCACAATAAAACACTACAACTACGGACTCCACATTGAGATCAGAAATTGCAACATATACTCATATGCCCTCAATAGTGGGCACTCAAAAAAATTCAGCAGCCCACAGGCCGCCAAAGCACCACGAACCATCAGCTCCTCATCCCTCATGGCCTCCCTTAGTCAGGCCCAATCCTTCTCTCTCCAAAGGATCGACATCATCCCAAATGATCATCTGCATCCACATATATAGTACTCGATGATCCATCACAAAAACACCAAAATCTCCCCAAAAAAAAAGAAAAAAAAAAGGGAGATAAGTTTTCTCACCCTCAGCTTTGCCTCAAAGGCGTGGCTGTTTTCCCCACAGGCGTGCACACATGTGCACCTGTTTACCCCACAGGCATGCATGTATGTGCGCCTGTTAATCCCATAGCTGCACACTGAATGCACGCTTGTTCACTACATAGTTGCACACTCATGCGCAACTGCCAACAACACAATCGAAAACATATGCATGGTTGTGTTTCAGACAGTCGCGCACCCCATGCGTTCCTGTTTTCCCAAATAGCGTGTGCCCCCTAGATAGTTGTGCCCATTATAGTCATGCATTCATGCGTGAGTCGCCATCAATCACCCATGCATTTGGGGGGCCACAACCCTAAAAACCCACCGTACGACCATCCGTACCGTCCTACCCAAAAATTGACACCTAACTACTGTACAGGAGGATGAGACCACTAACCTGACTCTCGCACCTCCTGGATCAGCTTCCTCACACTCATGGAATCTCTGAATCTACTTTGCAATCTCCTCTCTAACCACTATAGCAGCAAGTACAAATGAGGTGGTAATGTGGGCCCTACATCTAGATATAGGCCCTTTTTTCCAAACTTCCAGACTCANGGAAGTTTGGAAAAAAGGGCCTATATCTAGATGTAGGGCCCTTTTTTCCAAACTTCCAGACTCAATTTTGGGAGCTCCGAGCATCCATTTTTCAATCCATCTTCAGCCATGGGATTAGCACCCTGTCATCTACATCAAGACAGTCCCCAGGCCATTTTTCATCCTTATCCCCCGGGGAGCCATTTTTCCATACCCCGTTCAATTATGCATGCTCATGTTCAAAATTATCAAATAAATGGTTATATGTTTGATTATCTTCAGATATTGTTCATGTCGGGTATTTGGTTGTCATCTGTGCAGGTACTTGGTCATCACACACCAACGTGACCCCTTCAGGTATATAATCGACACTAGCATGTAATCATTCCCTCTTAATCTCAATTGCATCTCCAGTCACACCCTCTGAAACTTGCCTTTAGGGTCCCTATATCCGGCTCTGCAGTACTGTCACCTCCACCGCATTTTGGGTACTGTCACCCAGTAGCACTCTCCCCCACATGAGTTGTCCCCTTCATAGCCCCCCTTGGCACTTTGACACTCATGTTGTTTTCAACCTTTAGGGATGGGAATCCCGATAGTCTTACATCATGTTGTGAATCAGCCACATACTCCTTCTCCTTATTTTGCTATCCTACCCAACGGACTCCCAAGGCACTTCCTCATGGTTTTATTTTGACTACACTCCCGCAACACCATTTACCATCCATTTCATCCACCACTGGTTTTCCCATATTCAGATTGCCCTCCATACATTCCCTACTATAGAAACCTGCCTATGGGGCCCCAACCCTCCACTTGTTTTTTAACCAACTTGCGCCATCCTCCGGCCAAGCCATCTTACACTGGGGAACCCATTTTTGTATCTACATTATTATCCCCACTGATTTTTTAATTCTTTTTGTAATTAAGTCGTTGTTTCTAGCATTTTACATAGCTTTTTGTCGTCACCTTTGGCGACCTTCTTGGTAAACGCAACCCATGTCACCCTTGGTTGGGGCATTCCTTATCACCTACTCCTGTTGACATCATCCATAAACTTCGAGTATCCCATAGGCCGCCTACCTCTGCTCTATGAGTTTGTTCACTTTGTCCCACCTCTGGCACAACTTATCCCACATCTCATTGTCCCCCTCACACTCGACCTAGTTGAATGGTTGTGGCCACTTATACTTCACATATATACCCAGCCAAGGGAATTCTTGAGTCTCCACGCATCTTGACTTCATCCATGTACCTCCTCAGTTCCTGACCTCACCTAGTGGATTTCACGAAGCCCTTTGCTTCTTGGAGTCACGTCTCCCTTTTTGTCGACATCAACACAGTTTCCATAAGGGTGACAGTCTCTTGACTCTCATTAGCTTTACAATGAGGAGTCTCAAATGGCACAGGGAGAACCATCATTTCTCTCTATTGTCGTTGACCCCCATAACATTTGACTTCAACACTTTCTCATGTTATGGTGGGTCTTACTTTGCGACTATTGCAATTGTTTTTTATATTTGTCGAAGACCTATGAACTTTGTTGGGATATCAATGCCCACAGAATCCGTGATACTTCTTACAAGTATCATTGCCTACTATTCAGAGTATTGTTCCTCATCAGAATTGTCCTCTGCCTTTATCAAAACCGCCCCCGAGGGCGCTGCAGTTGTCTACATCAACACACAATTTCAGTTACTGTACAACACCCTTTTCTGAGTTACATGACACGAGCATGGGGCATGCCTGCCTCGTTTGTACACAATTTGTTTTCCACACCTTGCAAAAGGTTGGGTCCTACAGGTTCCCTTCTCCCTCCAATGGGTCACTCTCGATACTCTCACTATCGCTCTTTCTTACAATGGTACTCTCAATAGAAGAAACATTGATGAATTTCGGCTATCTGTATGTTCTTAACCTCATCCATTAGGGCGCATCTGTTATCACTGAAATTTCGTCCACAAATGGTTACAAGAATCCAGCATCTTCAAACAGCTATTAGTTCACCCATGGACCAAAATTGCCAAAAAAGAATTTCCAAAAGGTCCAAAACTATCCAACCAGTTATAAAATCAGGATGCGCTATGACTATACAGGGAGCGCACGCACATGCGCCATCAAGAAACGTAGGAAAAGTGCACATGCACACGATGCGTGACCGTGGATGCTAAAAGCCGTGCACACCTGAGAATGGTGCATTTATGATGTTGGTTGGCCTCCCACCCACTTCTGGTTCAGCTTCCAAGTCGATTTGACATCCAAATCTCAGCTGGATCCGGCTAGGTGGTTGGTCAAAGACCTAAAGGTGCCCTAAACAGCCCCTTTTCACACTAAACGTTGGTTGCACAATACCTGAAAGTGGGGCTATAAAACAAGGCCATGGGTGCACTACATCTTCAAGGAATTCATTTGCAAGGTTATGCTGCTGCTATTCTCTTGGGGAAACCTATTTTCTCATCAAGAGGATACTAGCACCATTCCATTTGGGCAATCCACATCACCTTTTGAGTGGGTCAACTTGGGATTCTTTCACCATTTCTTTCAAGTTTTCAAGTTGTAAGAAGAGCTCAATCTTGGGGGTCCAAGAGCCCTCCCTTGGAGGAAGAAGGAACCCAAAGTCCCCTTTCTCTTTGGTGTTTTCTTTTCACTAATACTATCCTTTCCATTGGTGACATGAGTCTTGTTTGTTTCTTGTTCTTATGCCCTTATGCACACTAGTTTAATTGTTTTTTCCCTTCCTAGTTTAATTCTTAGCTTAGTATTTTATGTTTATTCTTCTAAACCTTTCCTTTACTGCTGTCTTGCTTAGCTAACCCAACTAAGCTTGTAAGCACCTATATTTTTCTCATTTAGGTGACAAAAGAGGTGCAAAAAGGTGAACCATAGGTGTTTGTTGGGTTCACAGATGGCCCTAGCCAACACACTCGGAGGCTTGCTTCTACATCTTGGGTGATTTTCATGCCTCAAGGCCAGTTGCTATCTTCTAGAGGTATCTGTCTAGGTGATGCCACAAATAATGTCATCGAGTACAACACACTAATAGAGTTTCTTTGTGACGCTTTTTCCCATGGCATCTCTTATCTCTGGGTCTACTTAGATGCTCAGTTGGTTGTGTCCTAATTAAATGGGGTTTACCGCATTTATGATCCTAATTTACACCAACGCTTCCTTAGGGTACGTCTCTTAGAATGCTACATTGATTACATTACATATATCCATGTTCCTAGGAGATTAAATCAAATGACAGATACTCTAGCTAATCAAGTATTAGATTGGCATGTTGCACACACATAAAAAGAAGCACATACATACACATGTACATACATTTGTAAAGAAATGTGAACCATAAGACATCAAGATGTAAATATATATATATATATATATATATATATATATATATCAAAAATTAACAGAGTACATTGGTGGGCGCGAACGCCTCAAAAATAATAATCTGGTATACATCACGGGGCTTATGCCCTCAAAAATATACAAAAGTTCCCTCGACACATAATGAGTCCATCCTATCTAAGCTCAGGGCCTATTGGCTCTGTCGTAGTGAATGATGGCGTTTTCCAAAGGCCGGAAAATATGGACCCAAGTTTGTGGCACCCCAACTACATGAGGCTGCATAGATGGCAGGATATCCTTGATCTTGAACATGGGAACTACATGAGTGAGCACGGTGCGTTTCCACTCCACCCATCTCAAAACTCTCTCAGCCTCTCTGGCTAGAGGTCCCCCTACAGCTGTTGGTCCACCGACTGCTGCTAGTACTGCCTCTGGTCGAGGACATCACCTAGTCCTCGAGAAGTCTTCCAAGTGCACTGGTCCCACATCTATACATAATAGATACATAGTTGTAAAATACTTTGATGCACATAAAAAATGATATATATAAAAGAAAAAGAAAAAAGAAAAAACTTTAAACAACACACATACCTATCTCTCCTATCTCCTCTCCAGGAGGTATGGACATGTCTAGATCTATAGAAAATGTTATTCCAGTGTAGGGGTAGTCCTCTATTGTTGGAATCTATCATTCCCACCAGTCGAAGAAAGTGTCATCAAAGGCCTCTATGGTCCTTCCTCCACCCTTATCATGGCAGCAATGTTGCCCATCTACACACTGCTAGGAAGGAGGCCACATGCCCTACACCGTCTCTCTTGGACTCAGTCTGGGTACTCTCTCAAAGAAGAACGAGCACAAAAAAGTATCAAACCTGAAGTTCCTATTGCTATGCTCATGAAAATCTATAAGTTGCCTCTTCATGCAAGTAAGCATGGTCGTGTTCCAGTAAAAAATAAATGCATCAAGGCACTGCATGGAACAATACATGTGTGCCCGGGAAGCTTGGTGGACAGCTGCAGATCTAGTGATCCACCCACTGAGCAGTAGGATCACCTTCAGTGACAGATTGCTGATCTTGCTGATGGGAACTTGAGAACCTTCTTTCTTAGTGTCAGCCTCACAGTGCATCCCGATGTAGTAGGCGATGTTGAAGGGCCCAGGAGGAAATGTGTGTAGGTTGATTGATTCCCCTCTCCTCGAGAGGCCAGTGAAAAAATAAATGTCCTCGATCGTTGGAGTCAACAACTGCCCCTCAATCATGAAGGCCTCTACGTCTAGGTGCCAGTACTCCACTAGGGGATTCAATAGCTTGGATTGTGCCCTCATAAGTGGACACTGGTAGAACTTCCATAGCCCACATTGTTTTAATGCAGCAATGGCAGTAGGATCCTTATCGACCAAGACATCAATCTCCTCATGTTCCCTCTCCCTCTATTGGACATACAACATGTTACATGACAAGTTCAAGGGGGAGCTAGCTCTGGCATATTTGATTTTTCCATGCTTTTGAGGGTATACACAGGCTGTTTTGGACACAGACGCATACATCTGTGGGCAGATTGTTTTCTGCCTGCAGATGTACGTGGGTTGTCCTTGGACAACCCACGTACACGTAGGGCCTCCCTTTTTTAAGAGGGAACGCCCCTCAAAAAACTAAAAATAATGCATGAAAGAAGAATGGAAATGAAATAGGGATAAGTTTATACTTACTTGATCTGAGCAAAAGTTCATTTCGTCCTCTGAAGCTCCTGGAATCAACTCTTTTAGCAAAGGTGTATTTTTTACCTCTTGGTTAATTTTCAAATTGCAATGGTGAAAATGAGTTGTCAGCTTCTATTTATAGACTTTTTTGGCCCTTTTTCCATTTTTTGAACCCTTTTGTCATTTTTTCTGGCTTGAAAATCATTTAATTGGGTTCTTGAGTTTCTTATTGGATGTTACGATGCACTTTGTTTTTTGGTTTGGTAACTTTTTGGGAGATGCGTCACTTTTAAAGGTCCTTTGGTAAAAGTGGTTTTTTCCAACTTTTTGCATACAGGTTAGGATTCCACCTCCACTTTTTGCATCTCATTGTCTTTTCCTCTTTGCCATAGGATCGATCCCACCAAAATGTGACACGGAACCATTATTGTTTCTTTAGAAGTGTCATAATTAGGTGGTATAGCCTACCTTTATATGGATTCCCTAGATATATCCTTGTTGCATTTTGGCGTCCATGCTATTTCCTACGAATTTAGGCTCAGGAGTCCTTTTTAGTCCTATCATGATTACAAGATTGAGCCTCATTCATATGATACACAATCACCCTTGGCCTCACCCTCGGGACTCCCAAAATGAGCATGCTTTGTTGTATTTCAAGCTCGCTTTGAGATTTGAAAGAAACATCTGACGAGACTACATTTATGCTTTTGAAATATTGTATGGATTAACTAAGAAAAGTAACCTCTTGGGGTCTTCTTTAATCCCTTTTTAGACTCTCTAAACATGAAAAGATTGTCGATCGATCTTGTTGTCCTTCACACTCACCAAACTAAAACTTGAAGGCACGTCTGTCCGGTGATAGTTTACCACTTTTTCGGTCCTGATGGTCAATTTTACAAACAAAGGTATACTCTAGGAACTTCGGTTCACTACAAGAGTATTCTCAGGTATAATTTTAACCATTTTTCGGGCCTGAGGGACTAAATTTACGAAAAAGGAACCCCCACGAAGTCCATAGTTAAGATCTTTTTAGACTCCCTAAAATTGAAAAGATCGTCGAGTGACCTTGTTCTTTCACACTCGCTAAACTGGTCCAGAAGAACATCCCCCACAGAGTCCATGGTTAATCTCTTTTCAGACTACCTAAAATTGAAAATATCATCGAGTGACCTTGTTCTTTCACACTTGTTAAATTGGTCCAGAAAAACAGCTACTGGCATAAGTTTACCCCTTTTTTCGTCCTATGGATTACGAAGGAAAAAGTTACACCTCGGGAGATTTGTCTCATCGGGAGAGTTCTCCTAAGTAAATTTTATACTTTTTCGAGCTAAGGAGACTAAATCTAGAAAAAGGTTGTGAGTCCATAGTTAAGCTCTTTTCAGACTCCTTAAAATTGAAAAGAATGTCAAGTGATCTTGTCTTTGTCACACCCATTAAAATGGTTTTGAATAGACATCTTTTCGGTGCTAGTTTACCCCTTTTTCGAACCAACTAGACTATTTTCGAAAAAGGTACCCCAATGGAGTCTTCTTTTACATTTTTTCAAACTCTCTAAACGTGAAAAAACTACCGAGATTACCTTCTCTGGACTCGTTAAAATTACATTGAAGGGGGTTTCATCATGTCCTGCTAATCGCATTTCCATCTCTGCGTCTTTGGCCTAATGTCAGCTCCATGTTGCTCTCAACTGAACCTTTGAAGCATGCCTTATGCGTAGGCCTTGTAGCACTTTTCCTCTGCAACCTGACACCTTGACCCATGGAGGAATTTCACCAAGTGTCCTTTTCCTACACATGTCTCCTTGCTCGTAGAATTAGTGTGTTCCTTGCACTTGGAACTAGTATGCTTGCGACACTCGTTCCTCCTTTGTAACATAGAATTCTTTTATTCTTTTTCAAGCTCTTTAAAAAATTGAAAAAGACAAAAAAAAAAACCAGAAAAAAGACGAGAAATATATATTCTTTTTTGGCAGCACAATGAGTCACCCTTGGACAAAGCACATCCTTCTGTTTGTTCATCAATATTTGGGATATAATATGACCTTA
Source organism: Picea mariana (assembly GCA_032191745.1). Taxonomy (NCBI): domain Eukaryota; kingdom Viridiplantae; phylum Streptophyta; class Pinopsida; order Pinales; family Pinaceae; genus Picea; species Picea mariana. The sequence goes on from JASDQU010347535.1 coordinate 11,113, forward strand.
GGAATCTATTCTCACTACATAGAGTTGTGTCCTCCTCTGTTTGGTTATTCTTCCAAACACATGGAGAGTTTGTGTTGCCTCCTACATCGTGAACTTATGTCAATGTCATGTTGCATGAGTCTGATCATCTTTTATGATATTGTCCAAGGGAAGTTTCACCCAAACTAAGTCATCCTTTCTATAGTTTGTCTCTTGACCTCATGCCTGGCCATCCCAAAAATTTCAATCAAGTCCTTGTTCGAAATCAATGAAGTACTTTGCCTGATCATCGAGATACTCTTGTCTTTTCCCGACGAGCTGTCAAAGACCTCTGGGTAGTGAATTCCTACACTCATAGTGTACTCCTACCCGATTTTTGAAGATCTTGAATTTGTTTCTTGAGCTCTGAAGACCTCATCTCCATCCATCATGCGTTATTGGATTCTTGAAGATGGATACTATACTTGTATATCTTTGATTTTGAGATGTAGATCTGGTGTGTATTCCTTGAGGCTACACTTTATATAGTTATATGGCATGGCTCTACAGTGTATTTTATTGGCATCCATGATTTGATTCATCCCGGGCATGGGTATGCCTGCCTTAGAGAGACAATTGTTATTTTTGCAGATGGCACCTCTCGAACTCTGGTCCTGGGATCACTCGTTTCATACATCGGTGAATATTTGTAATGTATTTCGGCCATCATATGCTCTTCTGACCTCACAAATTAGGGGGCATCTGTTATAACCCTAAATTTCTCTACACATGCATACATGGCATTTGGCCCTCTTACTTGCAATTTTTACCAAGCCATCATTGAGTTGCTCTTCTTAAAAACCTTATTTTTGAAGATGTGCATGCCCTGCACCAATAATTCCCACATACATATGCTTGCTACACCACTACAACCCGTGTATGTATGCTAGCTGCACCACTATAGCCCGTGTATACTCGCAAAAGTTGCAAAAAATAAAAAGTTGCAAAGAATTCATTGAGATCACTGTTGAATTACTGAGAGGGGGGGTGAATCAGTAATAACATAATTATAATCCTTTTTCTTCAAATGTTATATCAATGTAGAATTATTATCCAATAATGAGCAGTAATAAATAAACAATCACACACAT
>JASDQU010347538.1:0-12192 GCA_032191745.1 Picea mariana
TCAGTTGTATCCGGAGAACATAGGGGGTTGTAGCCTCCTTCTAGTTGTAGCCAGAGAATTGTGGATCTTCCCTTAGGTTGTAGCCTGAGAAACTAGGAGGTTGGAGCCTCCTTCCAGTTGCAGCTGGAAAACAAAGGGAATTGGTGCTTCCAATGAATGTAATTCTTCAAGACATATTAGAAAAAGTATTCCATGGTTTTCTCCCGCTTTGGGTTTCCATGTAAAACACTAGTGTATTATGTATGTTTATGATTTTTTATTTTTTCATTGCTCATTATTGGATAATAATTATACATTGATATAAAACTTGGATTATTTGGTTACAAATGATTATAATTTATCTATTACTAATTCATCGCCCCCTCTCAGTAATCCAACAATTGGTATTAGAGAGGGTTCATTCTGAAATCAGTTTAACCACTGAAAGGTAGATCATGGAGAGAAAAAACTTGTATAAAAATGGAATACCACATTTTTATGGACATAAGTATGCTTTTTGGAGCATAAGGATGAAGACATATATACAAGGACATGGATTTGAAATTTGACAATCAATTGTAGATGGATACATAACACCAATAGTTCCACCAACAAATGACAAAGTAGTGAAACTTGGTCAGAATAATTCCAAAGCCACAAATGCACTTTTGAATGGTCTCAATGAAACAATATTCACCAAATTTGCACATTGTAAATCCACTAAAGAGATTTGGGACAAGCTTGAAAATATTTATGAAGGATATTCAAAAGTCAAAGCAACAAAACTTCAAACCTACAGAGGTCATTTCGAATAACTAAAGATGAAGGAAGATGAGAATATTGAATCCTACTTCTTACGAGTCGATGAAACTGTGAATGCAATCATAGGATTGGGAAAATAAATCAAAGAATCTATAATTGTTCAAAAGGTACTAATATCTCTTCCTATGAAATTTGACCCTAAGATATCATCACTAGAAGAAAGATCGCATCTAAACTCGATAAGCATGGATGCACCCCATGGAATATTCATAGCATATGAAATGAAAATTGAACAAGAAAATCCAGATGTAAAAGAAGTAACCTTCAAAGCATCCAAAATATCAAAGAAAAAGGAAAAGCAACAAGAAGAACATAGAAACAACAGTGATGTCTCAGAAGATGATGAAGAAGTGGCCAACTTTGTCAAAGGACTGAAAAAGGGAACCAACGTTAGGTATAGAGGTAAGATTCCTTTAATTTGTTTTAATTTTGATCGTATTGGTCATTTTTCTAACAAATGTCCTCATAATAAAAAGACATATGATGAAGGTTACTCAAAAGGAAAACAAACATATAAAGGAAAAATAACTACAAATAAAGTTTTCAAGAAAAGATTATGCACCAAACAAAACATCTCATCATCAGATGAAGATGAAGTCAGTGACAGTGAGACATGAAGAGTTCTATTCATGGAAGTAGGAGACTCTGATAAAGAAGACTTCGAAGAAGAATATGAAGAAGTTAAAGAAAAATATGAAGAAGTCAAAGAAGAGATTGAAGAGGCAGAAGTTGATTACTGAAAAGAATTGATGTCTTCCATAGAAGTTATTAGAAGAGAAAAGAAGAAAAACAAGAAACTACAAGAGGAACTAGACAAGAAAGAAGATACTCAAGAACTAGAAAAAATGATCACAAATTTGAAGGTTCAAATAGAAGAAGATAAAATAATTGAAGACACACTTAAAGAACAACTAGAAGAAAAGGACAGGAACATTGAAAATTTGGAAGCAGAGATTGTCACATTAAAAAAGGATATACAAAAGACAAATATGCATAATAGCTCAAAAGTTTTGGATGACATTATCAACAGTCAAAAATCTCATCTTGATAAGTCCAGACTTGGATACAATCAAACAAAAAAGGGATTAAGCTCAAAAACAACATAGCAATAAACATATCTGAAAAGCTATGTAGAAACATTCAAAGGGGATAGGAAGATATACATGGAAGATTACAGGGACAATCCTCCACCCATAAGATTCAGATTTCATAATCAACAATAGACATATAGGCCTCAAGAAGAAGAAGGATTCATAAGAGCACCTCATTTCAGAATATCTTCAACTCCCAGGTATCAAACTATATTTTTTGGTTTATGTTATGCATGTAATAATTTTGGACATAAAGCTGTGAATTGTAGAGAGAAAAACAGGAACATAAACAACTTTGAAAGTCATACACAAAAAGATTATCGAGGAAGGCCTAGTGAAACACAGAGAAGAAGTTACAACATGTTTGAATCTTTGAGCACTGAAGTGGAATGTTACAAATGTAACAACTTTGGACACATGGCCAAAGATTGTAGAATGAAAGTCCCTCCTAGAGAACCACAATAGAATAACAATAGTCACAGATAGGAACCTTAGAAAAGGATGTGGATAAGAAATCATAATTAGTATAGCAACGAGGAATGCACACTCGCTCTACAAGCTAAATAGAATAAATGTGGTTTGTATGTTGACAATGGTTGTTCAAAACACATGACAGGTGATAGAGACAGGTTTCTTACATTAAGAAAGTAAAGAGATGGATCAGTCTCCTTTGGAAATGATGATTCAACTAAAATCATTGAAAAAGACACAGTCAGAATTAGGAACAAGAATACAAAGACAGAAAATGTTCTACTAGTAGAATATATGGAATATGATATTCTAAGTGTGAGTCAAATGTGTGACCAAGGTCATAAAGTTACTTTCGATTCACAAAAGTGAGAGATAAGAAAAGAAGGTTTAGGAAAATTGATTCCTATAGTTGTAAGAACTTCAAGCAAGCAACATATATGTGTTAAGTGAATTTGGAAATGAAAAGTGTTGTCTAGGAAAGGAAGATGAAAGTTGGCTATGCCATAGAATAATGGGTCACATACATTTTGATAACCTTGTCAAAGTTAGCAAAAGAGAAGCAGTTAGAGAAATGCCCCAAATCACGAAACCAACCAACACTTTATGCAAGCAATGTGAACAAGGAAAGAAAACAAAGACCGGGTTCAGATCAAAGGAATATTTAATGATAAGACCACTGAAAATTGTGCACACTGATCTAGTTGGACCAACTACAAAAAAGGGTTTGAAAGTTTAGAAATACTTTATGTTGTTAGTTGATGATTATACAAGAATGATTGCAGTTTTCTTTCTCAACAATAAGTCAGAAGCTTTTGAAAACTTTAATATCTACAAGGAAATGATTGAAAATGAAATGGATTCAAAAATCAAATGCTTAAGATATGATAATGGAGGAGATTTGTCTTCAAAGGAATTTATGGACTACTGCAACAATCATGGAATAAAAAGACAATTCTTCATTTCTAGGAAACAACAACAGAATGAAGTTGTTGAAAGAAAGAACATGATAGTACAGAAAATGAATCAAACAATGCTAATGGATTCTAAATTGACAGATATATTTTGGACACGGGAAGTGCATACAACAGTTCACATTTAAAACAGAGTAATGCTCAGAAACAACACTGACAAAACTCCCTATGAGTTATGGAAAGGAAGACCAACAAATGTGAAGCACTTCAGAGTTTTTGGAAGCAAATGCTACATCAAAAGAGAAGATGACAGAATGGGAAAGTTTGACTTTCGTGTGGACAAAGGAGTACTTGTTGGTTACTCAAGTACAAGTAAATCATACAAGTGTTACAATATAAGATTCAACAAAGTTGTGCAAAGCATGAACATAACAATTGATGAAACATGAAGACAAGAATCAAAGGAAGAAGAAAATGAATCAATGGAACAACCTTTCGAAGAAGAAGAAGAAGATGAAAAATAAGTTGAAGAGGAGGATGAAAATAATCCGAGAGAAACAAAAGATCAAGTTCAACAAGTATCACCAAATACACCTGGAAGATGAGTACAAAAGAATCATCCTTCAAATTAGATTATCAGAAACAAATATGCAGGGGTTGAGACTGGAAGAAGAATCTGTTCACCAGAACAAACAATCCTAGCACTCTTATCTACAGTTGAACAAAACTGTTGTGAAAAATCCAGCAAGGATGAATTTTGAAATAGGGCCATGGATGAAGAATTGGATCAAATAGAGAAAAGTGACACTTGGGAATTGGTTCCAGGACCAAAGAACAAGAATGCGATTGACACAAAATGGGTTTTCAGGAATAAATTGAATGAAGATGGACAAGTTACAAGGAACAAATCTAGATTGGTATGTAAAGGATATGGAAAGATTGAAGGAATCAACTTTGAAGAGACATTTGCCCAAGATGCCAAAATGGAAGAAATTTGTTTGCTTTTAGCTTATGCATGCTCCAAAAATATTAAAGTGTATCAGATGGATGTAAAATCATCTTTTTTGAATGGGGAACTTGAAGAAGAAGTTTACATTGAACAACAAGAAGGATTTCAGTTGTCAGAGAACATAGATTATGTGTGTAAATTAAATAAGACCTTGTATGGTATAAAACAGGCTCCTAGATCATGGTACTCTAGACTACATAAGTATCTACAACATGCAAGGTTCAGAAAATAAAGTGCATACAACAACCTCTACATCAAGATGAGTCAAGGTAATATTTTATTAATTGAACTTTATGTTGATGATATTATTTTGGGTAGTGATGATGACAGGTTAAGCCAGAAATTTGCAAAGGATATGCAGAATGAATTTTAAATGTCGTTACTTGGAGAACTATCCTTCTTTTTGGGACTTTAGATACATCAAAGCAACCAAGGAATTTTTATTTCTCAAACCAAGTATATCGGAGAAATGATAAAGAGGTTCAGAATGGAAGATTGCAAACCAGTTATCACTCCCATGCAAACAAATTGCAAGCTGAGCAAAGATGATGATTCAAAGTCTACAGATTAGAGGCAATATATGTCAATGATTGGTATCCTAGTATATGTGATAACATCTAGACCAGATGTAATACAAGCAGTTGGACAAGTGGCATGATTTCAAGTAGCACCAAAGGAATCAAATGTATTAGAAGTGAAGAGGATTTTCCGATATATCAATTGAACAAAAGAGTTTAGATTATGGTATCCAAAAGGAAAGGATCTATCACTTATTGCCTACATAGATGCATATTGGGAAGGTTGTATTGATGACCAATGAAGCACTAGTGGAGCAGTGTTCTACTTGGGTGAGTGTCTAGTATCATGGCTAAGAAAGAAATAATCATCTGTATCTTTATCTACTACTGAGGCAGAGTATATTGCAACAACATCATGTTGTACACATGTTATTTGGATGAAACAAACTCTGATATATATACAAGTTGAGAATGATGAACCCATTCCAATCTATTGTGATAACAGAAGCACCATCATTATCTCAAAGAACTCGGTGATGCACTCCAAGATTAAGCACATTCTAATCAAGTATGACTTTCTACGGGAGCAGGTTGCAGAAAAGAACATCAGAATTGAGTATGTGGGAACAAAGAAACAAGTGGTAGGCATCTTTAAAAAACCACTTCCACGGGAAGCCTTTGAGTATGTTCTCCAGAGACTCGTAGTTATTTCTACTCCAAAATGAATTATTTTGAATGATTATCTTATATGTCTTATATGTTCATGAGGAAGCACCATAACGAGGAAAATTCATTCAGGGGGAGAAACCTCAGATGGAAAGATACATTTTACATTGATGACAAAGGGGGAGAGATTCATCAGATGTAGAGGACAGAGGCATGTTTCCAGAGGGAGCATGAGTGATATGACTTCAAAATTGCATGATATAATTTCAGTTTTGCATCAGAGTGTTGCCATCAATTAAAAGGGGGGAGATTGTTGATTAAGGTTGGTTGTCATTGATTTCAACCCTTGAAGAAATCTTGATAGCACAAAGGATGAACTCCAAAGTGGTCCCCTTAGGGTGAAATCCCTCATGGGAAGACTCTTAGAAGATTGAGTTATCCTTTAAGTGTGGTTAGATAACCCATGCTTATTTGTGGAATAATGAGATGAAGTTCAATGAATTTTTCAGTGAAACTATTCTATATGGATAGTTCGTGTCATGCCATTTCCGGTGGTATGTGGAACGTCACATATCTCCTCACGGTTATAGAGTTATGGTGATAAGAAGTTGGAGAACCCAATTTTGGGTAGTGGATAATGGTATGAGTTTTGATATATTTGTAGGTAATAATATTCTATATGGATAGTACATGTAATTCCATTTCTGGTGGTATGTGGAACACCACATAACTCCTCATTGTGTGAGAGTTATGGCCTTACGAAGTTGGAGGACCCTCATATGTCATATAGAAGCCCCAAAAGGTCAAATTAGTCAAAGTGCTTTAAGAGATTTTAGAAGGTAAATAATAAAGTGAAGTGATGAATGTACTATAATTCAAATTTAATACAAAATAAATTATTTAAATAATAAATTTAATGGAGAAATTAGAAGTGTGTTAACCCTAAAATAAGGAAAAAGGGCAAAGTGACCTAGAAGATGTTTTTAAGGAAGCTAACTAGAGAGTATAAATAAGAGGCAAGGCTCTCTCATTTGAGATCACACTTGAGAATTTTGAATATCTATAGGTGTTTGAGGTAACCAAAGGATATCTAATCCAAATTTCAGAAGGAAGGTGAAGCAAGGAAGGCCAGAATTGAAGGGAGGATAAATTCTTTTGATGATGCTTTCTAAGGTATGTTATTTACAGGTCATCTCACCATTTTCGCAATAACTTGTTTTCTAGAATCATTCAGACCATAAAATTTCTATTCCATTGAGGAAACCTATCCAAGTATCTATGGTAAAATATTTATCTTGTGGATCATTCTTTTTTTGGAGTTACACTCCGTGGAAAATAAGGTTTGTGGCTAGTCCCGAAACTAATCTAAAACAAGTATTTCGGGAGAAAAAATCATAACTTCTTCATAAAAGACCCTAATTTAGTAATACCAAATTTGTTGGTTATATTACGGTATGTATTATTCTATGTAACATTTTCATGTCGATTCAACAAATATTCCATGTGGGGAAAACTCTACAAGGTCGCTCTCTAGAATAAGCCAGAATTCAGCAAGGTATGCTATTTTTTCTATAACTACTTTTCTAAGAGGTTTCAAGAAGTAATACCTGGAGGAATTGCATAAAAAACACTTAACAACATTGTGTATCAATTTCAGTTCTTTATTCATTCCATGTACATAGTTATTATTATTTCAAGTTAGGGTTGTTGGCTAATCCAAAACTAGTCATGTAAGACTAAATAAAAGTTTGATGAAAATGCTAGTCTCTTGTTGTTAAAGTTAAGAAAGTTTTGTAGGTATGTGATAATATACACCAGATCTACTACAAAGTTACAAATCATATTTGGATGATGAAATTGATGAGGGATTTTGGTTAAGGTACATGTTGGGTACATGGTTGCGACAAATAGTTGATGATTTGGCACATACACGAGGTGCATAGTTGATGATTTTGGTACATATTGATGAGTCATATTAGGTGACACATGATTGGTATATACTTTTTACATGGTTGGATGCACTTGTTTATGGTACAAGTTGATTACAGGTTGGTGCATGGTTGATGCACTTGTTTATGGTATAGGTTGATTACAGGTTGAGGTACAGGTTGATGCATGGTTGATGCATGGTTCATGTTTATTGGTACACCTTAACAATGACATATATCACAGTGATAGTGTGATAATGGTTCCATAATTCTACTTCTACTTCAAGGTGGTTCGATGGGGAAAGGATAGGTGGTTGTAGCCAGAGAAAATGGGGGGTTGCATCCTCCTTCTAGTTGTAACCAGAGAATTGGGGAGTTGGAGCTTCCATTAGGTTGTAGCCTGAGAAACTAGGAGGTAGTTTCCTCCATTTAATGAGATACTTTGAAATGAATATATTCCTTAGCTGGCGAATTATTGTGTCAGTGATGGATTCAATCTCCAATATGATTTTTCCTTCCTTTTCAAGTTCTGACAATACAGTTTGAAATGGGATTTTGTCGCCTATAACCTTCTTTAATCATGAAACATGGAAAACTGGGTGTACTCATAAAGATGCAGGCAACTCCAATTTGCATGCCATAGTACCAATATTTTGCAACACCTTATAAGGGCCATAGTACTTTGGTGATAATTTGTTATGCTTCTTGGCTTCCTTGAGTGACATATGTTTGTATGGTTGTACTCATAAAAACACCCAATCCCCTACTTCAAAACTTATTTCATGATGATGTTGATCTGCTTGTTGTTTCATGTGATTATGTGTCATGGTTAGGTTGTCCTTTAAGATTTGGAGAACTTGTTTTTGATGCTCGATGTGATATTCTACTACTTGAACCTTAGAATTTTCTTTTAGAGAAGAAGTGATGGAAGGAGGGTGGTATCCATAGAGTGCCATAAATGGTGTTATTTTTGTTGCAGTATGAAAGGAAGTGTTATACAACCATTCTGCCAAGGGTAACCATTTGAACCATTGTGTTTGTTTATTAGAGACAAAGCAACGAAGGTATCCTTATAGACATTTGTTCACTATCTCAATTTCTCCATCAGATTGAGGATGATAGGATGAGCTATGAGACAATTGAGTAGCCAAAGAAGAAAATAATTTTGTCCAAAAATGTCCAGTGAAGATGGGATCTCTGTCACTTACAATAATCTTTGGGCTTCCATGTAGCTTTTGAACTGTCTCCATGAATGCAATGGAAACTGTACTTGCTTTGAAGGGATGAGAGAGTGCACAAAAGTGTATGTACTTGGTCAGTCTATCAACAATCACCATGATGACACTCTTTCCTTCAAAATTTAGTAACCCTATGATGAAATCCATGGAAACCTCCTCCCAACGCTAACTTGGTATGGCTAATGGTTGTAAAAGACACGAGGTCTTAATTGTTTTCACCTTATTTTTTTGGCAAAGCAAACATTCTGCCACAAACCTTTGAACATCAGTTCTAAGGCCATCCCAAAAAAAGTCCTTCTTGACTCTATGGTAGGTTTTCAAAAATCCTGAGTGCCCTCCTATTGGAGAGGTGTGCAATTCCAACAGTACCTTTTGTTTGAGCTGGGAGTTCTTACACAGATACAAGCGATCTTTGTACCATAGTGAATCATTTTTTCATCTAAATGTATCTGATGCACTGGAATACTATTGCAACTTTTGAATGAGAGTCCACACGTTTTTTTCATTCTTCCATTCATCCCTTGCTTATATTATCCAATTGGGNAATCACCATGATGACACTCTTTCCTTCAAAATTTAGTAACCCTATGATGAAATCCATGGAAACCTCCTCCCAACGCTGACTTGGTATGGCTAATGGTTGTAAAAGACACGAGGTCTTAATTGTTTGCACCTTATTTTTTTGGCAAACCAAACATTCTGCCACAAACCTTTGAACATCAGTTCTAAGGCCATCCCAAAAAAAGTCCTTCTTAACTCTATGATAGGTTTTCAAAAATCCTGAGTGCCCTCCTATTGGAGATGTGTGCAATTCCAACAGTACCTTTTGTTTGAGCTGGGAGTTCTTACACAGATACAAGCGATCTTTGTACCATAGTGAATCATTTTTTCATCTAAATGTATCTGATGCACTGGAATACTATTGCAACTTTTGAATGAGAGTCCACACGTTTTTGTCATTATTCCATTCATCCCTTGCTTATATTATCCAATTGGGTTGGATGATTGAGATAGCACAGAGAAAGGCGTAAACATATTCATCCTTTCTTGAGAGTGCATCTGCCACAAAATTTTTATTTCCCTTTTTATAGATGATTTCAAAATCATAACCCAATATCTTGGTTACCCATTTTTGTTGTTCTTCTAAAGATAATCTTTGTTCCAAGAAGTATTTAAGACTATCATGATCTGTTTTGACCTTGAAGTGCCTACCTATTAGGTAAGGATGACATTTCTTCAATGCATGTAGTATTTGCATCATTTCCTTCTCATAAATGGGTTTGTGTAAGTCATTTCCCTTGAGTGGCCAACTTTCAAAAGCCAGGGGCCTTCCTTCTTGCATTAGGACATCACCAATTCCATTTCCCGAGGCATCACATTCCACAATAACAGTTTTTCTGAAGTCTGGAGTGGTCAAGACATGATCTTTTCACATCACCTCTCTAAGTTGTTCAAAATATTTAGTTGCCTCTAGAGTCCATGAAAATGCATTCTTCTTAGTTAGTGTTGTTAAAGGTGCTGCTATTCTTCCATAGTGCCGAACAAACTTGCAGTAGTAACCTGTCAAACCCCAAAATCCTCTAAGATTCTTCAATGTTTTGGGAATCGTCCAGTCCATCATGGCCTTAATCTTGTTAGGGTCTACCTTGACACCTTCATGAGATACAATATTACCCAAATACTCTACCTCCTTTACTCTAAAGAATCATTTGGATGGTTTGGTTGTTGGTTGTGGAGACTGCTTATCTTCCTGATTCCGAGGTCTTTTATTATTAGCCATTTTTATACCCCATGAAGTATTTGCACCCCAGAAGTATGTACACTCTTCCACGTGGGGGAGTGCAGAGGGGGGGTACCACCATTGCGGGGTCTGAGGGGGCTATCCCCTCAACTGGGGGGTCTGGGGGCAAGTTGCCCCCCAACGGCGGTTCAGGGGTGAAGCCCTCGAAGGAAAAATTGCCTTGTAAATGTATATTGTAATTTCATTGTAAATCTGGACCATTCATTATAAGGTCGTTGATCTAATGGTAGAGATTATGTTAGGTTTTTTTGTCGTTGAAGACAAGCCTCTTTTATGAGGGAAATGTATTGCGGCTATGGTTGATGGAGAATATTGTATTCTGAGATAGGAGACTCTGAGAGAAAGAAGAGGGAGTTACAACGGGTTTGTTGTAGGTTGTATCCCTTCATATGTTGGATAATAATAAAGGAAGGACTTGGAAATTTCTCTGGTGGGCGTAGCCCACACTGGGTGAACCACATAAATCTGTGTCTCTATTGTATTGTGTATCTTTTGTGTTTTGTTTCCGCATTTGTTTTATTTTATTTCTCCACGGTCCTGTTTTTCTAATAATTGGTATCAGAGAGAAATGTAACTTGTAGGAAAAGAGGGTTCCTGGTTCGAGTGGGAGCAATGTTGGAAGATGGAAAGTTTAGGGTCCAGAAATTTAATGGCCAAAACTACTGGTTATGGAAGATGCAGATGGAAGACTATTTATATCAGAAGGATCTATTCCTACCATTGGGTGGAATAGAAAAGGAGGCGGAGGCTACGAAGGATGAAGAATGGGAGATTCTTAACAGAAAGGGTCTAGGAACGATATGGCTAAGCCTGGTAGCGTCAGTGGCTTTCAATATTTTGAAATAAAATATAATGAAGGGTTTGATGGACACATTGGCCAAATTGTATGAAAAACCCTCGGCATCCAATAAGGTATTTCTAATGAAGAGATTATTTAATATGAAGATGTAGGAAGGTGGGTCTATTGCAGATCATTTAAATGATTTTAATACGGTTACTAATCAACTAAGTTCTATAAAAGTGGACTTTGATGATGAGGTCAGGGCTCTTCTAATCTTCTTCTCATTGCTAGAAGGCTAGAACGGCTTGGTCATGGCTATAAGTAACTCTGTCTCTGGTTCAAATAATTTAAAATTTGATGATGTTGTTGGTGTTATCCTTAGTGAGGAAATGTGATGGAAAAGCACATGTGAGACATCAGGAAATGCGTTGAACATGGAGAATAGGGGAATACAAAAGGATAGAGGAAAGGGTTTTGGGAATTGTGGGAATTCTAGGAAGGGCAGATCCAAATCCAAACTTGGAGATATAGAGTGCTTGAATTGTGGGAAGAAAGGACATATGAAGAAAGACTATAGAGATCCAAAGAAGCAAAGAGATGGACAGCAAGAAATAAATCAGGAAGCAAATGTAACAGGTTATGTGTTACAAGATGCTTTGATTCTTTCTGTAGATAATATTTTTGAGTCTTGGGTAGTAGATTCAGGGGATTCATTTTATGCCACACCCCATAGGAAACATTTTCTAGATTATGTTCAAGGTGGTTTTGGACAGGTTCATTTGGGTGACGATGCATCATGTAAAATTGTTGGAATCAGAAAGGTAAAAATAAAGCAATGCAATGGAAACCAATGGTTGTTGAAAGAGGTAACACATGTTCCAGATTTAAGGAAAAGTCTAATTTCAACAGGGTAGTTGGAAAGTGAAGGTTTTATATCCATATTTATAGATAAGACATGGAAGGTCATCAAAGGATCA
>JASDQU010347541.1:0-12344 GCA_032191745.1 Picea mariana
AGGAGAAAACCACATAATGCTTTTCCTTATATGTCTTGAAGAATTACATTCATTGGAAGCACCAACTTCCTTTGTTTTCCAACTATAACTACAAGGAGGCTCCAACCCCCTAGTTTCTGAGGCTACAACCTGAGGGAAGCTCCAACTCCCCAATTCCATGGCTACAACCTCCTATGTTCTCCAGCTACAACCGAAAGGTGGCTACAACCACCTGTCTTTGCATCGTCCAACCGACATGATGTATAAGTAGAATGATGGAACCACTGTCACACTATCACTATGAGATATACTGTTGTAAACTTGTACCAATCAACCTGTACCAATAACTTGAACCATGCATCAACATGTACTTCAACCTATAATCAACCTATACCATAAACAAGTCCATCGACCATGCACCAACCTGCACCAAACAACATGTAATCAACTTGTACCATAAACAAGTGCATAAACCATGCTCCAACCTATACCTCAACCTGCAAACCTTCCTTAAATTTAAGAACAAGAGACTAGCATTTTCGTCAAACTTTACTTTAGTCTCACATGACTAGTTTTGGATTAGTCAACAACCATAACTTGAAATAATCATAACTATGTACCTGTAATGAATAAAGATCTAAAAATAGTACACAATTCTCTTCAATGTGTTTATGCAATTCCTCAAGGTGTCACTACTTGGAACCTCTCAGAAAAGGATTTATAGCAAAAATGGCATACCTTGTTGAATTCTGTCTTATTCTAGTGAGCGAACTTGTAGAGCATGCCGCACACATAATATTTGTTGTATGGATATGAAAATTTTACATAGAATAATATAGAATGTACTCTAACCAACACGTTTTGTCTTACTGAATTTGGATATGTTATGAAGAATTTATGACGTTTTTACCCGAAACACATGTTTTAGACTAGTTTCAAGACTAGCCACAAACCCTATTTTCCACGGAGTGTAACTCCAAAAATACAATGAAAAACAAGCTAAAATTTGTACCACAACTACTTGGATATGTTTCCTCAATGGCCTCCCAATTCACAGTCTAAATCATTATATAAAAAACGTTATTGCGAAAATGGTGACATGACTTGTAAATAACATACCTTAAAAAACATCATCAAAAGAATTTATCCTCCCTTGAATTTCGGCCTTCTTTACTTCACCTTGCCTCTGAAATTAGGCTTATATATCCTTTGGTTACCTCAGTCACCTGTAGATATCCAATATTTACAAGTGTGATTAAAATGAGAGAGCCTTGCCTCTTATTTATACTCTCCAAGTAGCTTCCTTAGAAGCATCTTCTAGGCCACTTTGTCCACATAGCCACTTTGTCCGCATAGTCACCTATGTCCAACTTTTCACAAATTTCCACTTGTCCATGTATCCAATAGCCACTTGACCACTTAACCCATTTTCCATATTTTAGGGTTAACCTTCTTATAACCACTTTCCATAATTAGAAAGTTCTCTATTTACTTTATTATTTAAATAATCCTCCTTGACTTTGTCACTTCACTTTATTATTTAAATAATCCTCTTTGATTTTGTCACTTCACTTTATTATATAAATAATCCTATTTGGCTTTGTCACTTCACTTTATTATTTAAATAATCCTCTTTGACTTTTTCACTTCAATTTATTATTTAAATAATTTCTTCTTTGCAAGTACTTTGACTTCTTTTACTTTTTTAGGTTTCAAGCCAATCATATGAGGGTCCTTCAACTTTGTAAGGCCATAACTCTTGAACCTTGAGGAGTTATCTGACATTCCACATATCATTGGAAATGGCATGACATGTACTATCCATGTCTTACCTACAAATATATCAAAACTCATACCATTATACATCAAACAAACTTGGGTCCATTACCCAAACCTTTGTGCTACCAAAATTCGCTACTGGACTCTCTTCAAGGGTTGACATCAATGACAACCAACCCAATTAATCAACAATAGCAACCTACTTTATATGTATCAATGAGATAATAAATGGCATCAAAGGCTTTGGATATGAGATAAATGAACTGGTCATTCTTAAAAAGGCATTAAGATCTCTACCAATGAGATTTGACTCAAAGATCCTAGTCCTACAAGAAAGAGCGAATCTAAATACAATGACCATGGACGAGCTACATTGGATACTCAAAAATTATGAGATGAGGACAAATAAAGACAATTTGGTTACAAAGGAAGTTGCATTCAAAGAAACTAAGAAGACAAAGAAAAGTAACAAGAAACAATCAAAGTCAACATGCAAGAAAAATCCAAAGTCAGAATGGGGCTGTAGCGATAGTTTAGAAGAAGATGAAGAAATGGAAAACTTCATAAGAAAGTTGAAAAATGTGACAGGTAAATATAAAGTTAAGATTTCGTTGAAATGTTTTAATTGCGGTAGAATTGTTCATTTTGCAAATAAATGTCCTTGTGTCAAAAATTGACATAGTGATGAAGAGGAAGAGCCCAAGAAAGAAAAGAGATATCAAAAGGGAAACTGGAAAAAATGAAAAGAAAGTCTTCAAGAAAAATCTATACTCAAGAAAAGGCAGTTCCTCATCTAGTGAAGATGATGAAACTGACAGTGATTCAGAAAAGGTACTATTCATGGCTAAGGAAAATCAAACAAGCAACTATGATAGTTAAGAAGAAGAAGGCGAAGTCAATCTCAGAGAAGACTTAATTAGTTTCTTAGAAGATATAAGGAATGAAAGATAGAAAAAAGAGTCACGCAGGAAAGAAATAAAAGTAAAATAAACCCATAATATCAATAATGAGGAAGTCAAGCAGATGATTACGAAGCTAAAAGTTCAGGTAGAAGACGATAGAAGGATTGAAGAAACACTCATAAGTCAACTAGCAAATAAGGAGAAGATGATTGAAAGGTTGGAAGCAGAAGCAATCACTCTAAGAAAATATATTTAGAAGAAGAACATGCATGAATATAGCACGAAGACATTAGATAAGATCATCAATAATCAAAATCCATACTATGGCAGGTCTAGAATAGGATTCAACTAAATGCAGACTGAGAAAGGTCTAAGCTCCATGGTGAAAGAAACAAAAAAAAAAAGTTATGCAGAAGTTATCAAAGGAAGAAATCATGGTCAACATGAATAAAAAAGAAATCAATACATAATAGCTTCTACATTCAAAAAACAAGGAAGCTTAAATCATTACAACCAAAGAAAATATCTTGATCAACCAAGGAATAATTATAGAAGGACTACACTACAAAGAAAATCATTCACTCCCATGTATGTAAATTTATTTTATGGTATTTGTTTTTATTGTACTAACTTTGGACATAAGGTTGCATAATTTAGGGCTTATGAAAGAAATAATCAAGAAAGAAATGCTTATGTGGCCCCACAAAATATTGGATGTTACAAATGTCACGATTATAGATACAACTCAAAATTGCAGAAGGATGATAAGGCCTCCCATGAAATAAAATATTGATGTAGGATAGAAGAAAGTTTGGATAATAAATGAAAAACAAGAGGAGCAAGAATGAAGAACATGTCCAAGGAATCATACTTTCAAGATTTGCAGCAACACAAGAACATGATGAATTTACAGGCAAAGAGGAAAGTGTCAGAATTCAAGTAGAGGATGAAGAATAATTCTAGGCTTGGAACTTGAAATAAGTTCTCCCTATGCTCACCTTGCGCTCCTTCTGTAGTCTAGGACTTGGAATGTTTTTGCCTTCTGCACTCCTTGCATAGGTATTGCGCACACTTGCGTTATTCCTCCTTTGACCTTGAAATTGCTCAAATTTCTAAGGGGTCTCAACCCTTTGTTCCTTTAATAGTTTTTCGTGCCCTCCTGGCACTCAACGCTCGTTCTCCTGATCTTTTGTGGACTTGAAACAACTTGACCGTTGGTGCACTCCTTGCGTTTTCCTAGAACTTCAAGCAAATTTCATACTTAAATATTC
This sequence comes from Picea mariana, assembly GCA_032191745.1. Lineage (NCBI taxonomy): Eukaryota > Viridiplantae > Streptophyta > Pinopsida > Pinales > Pinaceae > Picea > Picea mariana. The sequence goes on from JASDQU010347541.1 coordinate 3,932, forward strand.
TTCAAAAATATTCTTGCCCACTCCTTGCACTTCACCAACTCAAATCCTCAACACTTAGCTCATTGTTGGCCTGATGCACACATTGAACGAGACTTCTTCAACTTTACCCTCCTCTGGGCGACTGTGCACTCTTTGCACTAGTTCTTACATGACTTGAACTATTTCTCCTGAAAAAATGAGTCTAAAAATGACTCTGCCCTTGCACTCCTTGCATGGCTTTGTGAACTCCTTGCACCTACCTTCTGACGTTCCCACTTGGAAACCTCCTCCCAAAACTCAAAACAAATTTCTCGTGCATGCCTTGCGATGAATCCTTAGAGTTTTTAGTAACTTTGGTGTTCCTTCTCTTGCACTATTTCTTCTGAGCTTTGGAACAGTTCTGGTGTGCCCACCTATAACACTCTTCTCTGAACTTGAGACAGATTTTGAAACACACTCCTTGCATTGGCTTCACAAGGTATTTCAATTACTCTATTATGCACTCCTTGCACAAGCCTTAGAGCCCAGAACTACTCAGAAAATACAGACAAAGAATTCTTCCTACTCCTGCAACTAAAACATACTTTCTCTAACAACATTCATAAGCATACACATAAAACATTCAGATATTCATAAAACTCTCATATAGAAACATACACACATAAACTCCTAAAACATGGAATTATGTTCTTTATATTAAAAACTGAATGTTATTTACACTGTATGCAAGGCTAGACTGCCAATGAGTCTCAACTCTTCTCCTCTCCTCTCTTGATCTTCTCATGAGCTAACATATCTCTCCCTCACAACTAACTGACTAATGAATTTCGATACAAGAGATTTTTTTACAAAAGAGGGTCTCCTCGTGCCTTCCTCTCTAGGTACCTTATTAATTACATTCAATTACATTCAATGGACATCCAGTCTGAATCAGGCCTAAATCTATCTACCTGTCATCCATTTAAGGTGACACTACACATTACAATAATTCTCATGTACAAAGATAGTGACTCGGATTTCCTCGAGCCTTCAAACTTTAAGTTACATTAAAATTTTAAATTAAATTTCAAAATGAGAGGGATAGTGCCTCTCTTTACTCGAAACTTGTTCCTCCTAGTGCATTGATGCACTGGCTTGATGGCACATAGATGAGGTGGAGAGATGCTCCTACATCATACTCCCATGCTATCAAAATCATGAGCTCCTGGTCATGGCTCCCCTGCTGCTGCTGTTGAGATCCTCCAGGATCCCAAACTTCAATTTGGATCTATTCATATGCTCTTTTACCATGTTTTGTTGTTGTTGTTGTTGTTGCATGATCTCCTCTATTCCACCTCTTTCTACTACTAGTTGCCTCCTACGCTGATTTCAACATCAACCTTCTTATTTCTTCTTTCTCCTTGTCCAACTAGTCTACGAGCTGGATCTTCCTTTGCAGTTTTCTCTGCTGCATCTCCTCTTCATCAATTTCCAACTTAAACTGTTGGATGCATTGGATTTGCACCATTACCCTTTCTCTTATGGATTCCACTCCTTCACATGAGTCAAAGGGAAGATCAATCTGATCTCCCACACTGTTTTCATCTCCCATGGCATTAACTTTCCACTCCACTGCAGATTTCATTTCTACAACAGTGTCGTTGAGCTACTTATTAGTTATCTCCTTTGACAGATCAACTTCTACCAGTTTCTCTGATCTCCTGTCATATCCCTACACTGAAAAAAATTCAATGTTTTCCAGCTGCTCCTCAGGTTGGAATTCTTCTTCATTCTTCACAACTGCATCCCTAAGACAATCTTCTTCTATTCGTGGATTTCTCAACCAATCCTCCAACAAATTCAATACTTTCTCCCATAGAGTGAGAATGTGGTGTGAGTGCTCCTCTTCTTCTCTCATCTCCATTTGGAAAGATATCAATGTTTTCTCAAGCTCCTCCTTCATGATAGTCTTCGATGGCTATGTTTCATATTCTTCACCTGAAATACACAAATTGTTAAATTTAAAAATATTTGGCCCCATGGCCTCTTCCTTGGATGCCTCATGCATCACCTCCTCATGTGCAATACTCGCACTGGTCTCTGTTGGGATGATTAGCAAGAATATTTTGATTCCTCCAATGATCAAAAAAAATCTCTGATCCTCCTCCTCTATTAGCGTTCCTAGCTGATCCGAAATCACCTCTGAGTTCTCGAGACTTTCAGACAGTCTCTCCTCCTCTTCCTTTCCCACTTGGAAAGAGAACAATTATGTCCTCCCCTCCTAGTAGTCTACGAGATATTCACCCGATATCTTGTCATTTCCCTCTTGGAAATATGAACTTTCATCTCTGTCCTCTTGACATTCTATGAGCTCTTTGACTGATATCTCTTCCTAATCACTAAGGTTTCTTCCAACCTCTGCTTCATAAACAAAAACCATCTCCTCTATGGAACTGAGGTTTTCATCATGTCTCAAGCACCTTCTCAATACATATCATTGCTTCTTGGCAAACAAATGCTGGAAAATACACTTTACTTTCCGCTTCAAGGGACATTCATACCTCCATATTCTTCTCACCTATTGTTGCATCTTCAACATCATCCAATCGAGCTCTCCTCTAATATCTTTAGGAATTTTATCCATCTACTGGCGGTCTTTTCTCTGACATCGTTTCTGGCCTTCAATAGCCATTTTCCTCTTTTTCCTTAAGAACACAACTGGTTCTTTTCTTCCAGCCCACTTGGATGTCTACTTTACCTGCTCTGCTACTGAGCGCACCACTGAATTTCTCCTACATCCCTCCTGGATGTCTAGTGGTTGCTACACACTTGTAGACAATATTCACATAGAATAAACACTATGTCTTCTCCTCCTTTTCTTGTTGTCTACAGACAAAAAATGGCTCTGATACCACTTGATGCAGACCCCACCCTCTCCTAGGGGTTTTCACAACCTCTCAGTCTAGGATCGATCAATTTTGGATATGGAACATCTCTTGGGCCCCTGGTGATCCCTCAAAATCTCATAAATAGGCCCTTTTATTTCTTTGCACAGGTCCCATAGAAACCAGCGAGCTATCACTAAGATTCTTTAACTTTAAAATCAAATTTGGGCCCTAACCCCTTTGTTTTAGCCACAAACTCATATGACCATGGGATGTAACCAAGTGCTAAGAAAAGGAGCTAATTCGGAGGCTCTGGGCACTTCATGCTCCAGGAGTCTTGACAACACTGCTCCCCACTTCCTCCGAATGCCAAATTGGTGAACTGTTGAACACCAGGGGGAATAAACGACTCACAACACCCCTCAATATTGACATATCACAATGACTCCGGGATCTGGATATTTCCACCGCTCTAACACTCTATGCTCCCAGAGAGATGAACCTCGAATTGGATTGAACGATTCTCATGTCACCACAGATCGACGGTTCTTAAGTAACTTCGTGACTCCGGGCTTCAAAGTGTTTAAGAGCACTATACCTCAGGTCCCCTTAGAGTGTCAAATTGGTGAACCTTTGAAGGCTAACATATCAATGTATCCCATGCTTCCAACAACCACAACTATGATCCCCTTTGAGACTCTGACCTTCGGGAGTCCTAGCTGCTCCAAGTTGTATTACCTCTGGAGTATCAAACCTCCAAACCTACAGATTTAGTGCTACATGTCTATTGAAATCAACAGTCCACACATCCCCATTATTGGACAAATGTGATCTGCTTTGGGACTCTGGGATTTGAGAGTCTCCAATTCTCCTTCTAATGAAGTCTCTGGACCTTCGTTTCTCTGAACTACAAAATCTAGCACCACGTGTCCCCTCGATTAGATGACCAAGATTAACTCCAGCTCCCGTCTCTTCAGGAGCTCTCGATTCATCTCAATGTAATTCTTTTGAAGTGTTTTCCCTTCAGACCCCTAGATCTACTTCAACGTGTCCTCTCCAACAAATGGACGGGATTGGCTTTGGCCTTTGGCCCTCCGGGCATTCTCAACCTAATGCAGCGCTCACCTCCAGTCTTTCGGAGTAACGAACCTCTAGATTGTGAGATCATGTGCCATGTATCCCTCTCAAACAGATGACCGATATGGAATCTGACCTTCGAGCCTTCCAAAATTCTTGATCCAGGGAATTTTCACGTCTGTTCCTCTGGAGAGCCAGACTTCCGAACCTTGCCTTATATACTGACATGTGTAATTCCATTTAAGGGTGAGGATCTGCTATAGTACTTTAGACTTTGGGAGTCTTGTACCCCTTAGCACCTGCTCCTCACAACTACCGAATGAATAAATTCTATACCTCCATATCTGCTGACACGTATCCTCCGCAATGGACCACCCAGATTCACTCCGGGCTTTGGGACTTTGGGTGTCTCGTCCCCTCTGTACGCGAGTATGAAAAACCTCCAGACTTTTGAAGTATGAAGGACCTCAAGGGTAATTACCATATGACTTACCTATATCTGACGGTCTTTGAGCCTTGCCCCTAGATCCAACAGCTGGGATCGGTCCTTGTTCGTACGCGCTACTCCTTCTATTTGGCCCAAGATCCAACAGTTGATATCAACTCTGGAAATAGATTCCATGACTATTGTATATTCTCCTCCTCTATTGCCACACTTTCCTTCCAATGAAGAATTATTTGATAATTTTCAAATTCTTTGACCTTTGAATATTTCCTCTACAAGCTTGACTACTTGGTCTCTGCATTTGCTACCTCTTTTGAGCTCAAAACTTGAAATAAGTTCTCCTTGCACTCACCTTGCAATCCTTCTGCAGTCTAGGACTTAGATGATTTTTTCCTTCTGCACTCCTTTCATAGGTCTTTCATACACTTGAGTTATTCCTCCTCTGAGCTTGAAATTGCTCAAATTTCACTAGACTTCTTCAACTTTACCCTCCTCTAGGCAACTTTGCACTCTTTGCACAAGTTCTTACATGACTCAAATTGTTTCTCCTAAACAAATGAGTCTGGAAATGACACTTTCCTCACAATCCTTGCGTGGCTCTGTGCACTCCTTTCACCTACCGTCTGACGTGCACACTTAGAAACCTCTTCTCAGAACTCGAAACAGAGTTCTTGCGCTGAATCCTCAGAGTGTTTAGTAACTCTAGTGTTCCTTCTCTCGCACTATTTCTTCTAAGCTTTGGAATAGTTCTGGTGTGCCCACCTAGCACGCTCTTCTTTGAACTCGGGACAGAGTTTGAAACACACTATTTTCATTGGCTTCACAAAGTATTTTAATTACTCTGGTGTGCACTCCTTGCACAAGCCTAAGAGCCCAGAACTACTTAGAAACTACAGACAAAGAATTCTTCCTACTCTTGCAACTGAAACATACTTTCTCTAACAAAATTCATAATCATACACATAAAACATTCAAATATTTAGAAAACTCTCATATAGAAACATACACACATAAAATCATAAAATAGGGAATTATGTTCTTTTATATTAAAAATTGAATGTTATTTACACTGTATGCAAGGCTGGACTGCGACTGAGTCTCAACTCTTCTCCTCTCCTCTCTTTCTCTTCTCATGAGCTAAAAACTCTCTCCCTCATAGCTAACTGACTAATGAATTTCGATACAATAGAATTTTTTACAAAAGAGGGCCTCCTCGCGCCTTCCTCTCCCTCTACCTCATTAATTACATTAAATTGCATTCAATGGAAATCCAATTCGAATTAGGCCTAAATCTATCTACCTGTCATCCATTTAAGGTGACACTACACATTAAAATAATTCTCCTATACAAAGACAATACCTCAGATTTCCTCGAGCCTTCAAACTTTAAGTTACATCAAATTTTTAAATTAAAGTTCAAAATGAGAGGGATGACACCTCTCTTTCCTTGGAACTCGTTCCTCCTAGTGCATTGATGCGCTGGCTTGATGATGTGTAGATGAGGTGGAGTGATGCTCCTGCATCAAGGTGGAAATCAGTGGCCACCCACCTATTTCAACTGGCTCAAAATAGTCTTATGGAAATTCACTATTTTTAGCAGTTTTTCAGTTCCTAAACTTCTGGGGCCATTTTGAGGGCCTAAATGAAGTTTTTTCGGGATCGAGCACCTCAAAAATAGCTAAGGTATCTCATTGAGCCCCCAAAATTAATCTCCTTGTCTATACCTTTCCAATGAGCTATCGTTCTCCCCCCAAAAATATCATATGCTGAAGTTACACCCCCGGGAAGTTGATATGCCAAACTACCCAAAATGGGGTCCACAAAACTGTTGGCTTTTCATCTTCCGGGGTTATGGTTTTGGATTTTTTTTATGCTAAAAAGGACTTTGGAGACTCATTGTAACAATCATCTTCTTGTGAATGTGAGTATCCTTCACATCGCTTCTCAAAGATAAGCTTACACCATTCTAGCGAGTCTTTCACTCTGTATTTCTACAATTTTGTACATTTCGCTCCTTACCCCTAATATTGGTGCATATTAGATTAGTAATGTTATTTTATTTATGTCATCTTTAGGCCATTGGTTGTAATTACACCTCCTAGTTTCCTATATATACCAAGGATACATTTTCATTTTGAATCATCTTGTACTTGAACATTTAAGTGGGGTAAAAGGAGGTTGCCCCCTCGAAGAGGCTTATTATCTGAAATTATCTCTTTTTCAAGGTGTTGAGTACTTTTTCTGAGGTTTTTCTATGCTATATTGATATTTGGTTCTTAACATATGGTATCAGAGCTCAAGGTCTTGGGGTTTTGCTGCTACATCTGAGACACCTTGGAATTTTTGCTATACCTTTTTTTCTACAATGTTTAATAAGGAACGGCTTGGAGGATACTTAGTACACATATCAAGGTACATTGGGTTCAAATTTCATCTCCCGAGGCCTTATAATTTTGGAGATACAGCCTGTACAAGATAGGGTTCTAGAATCATCTTGAACTCTAGAGGATATTCAAAAACATTAGTAAGGTATCTATGGTAAAACGTTCAGATTCTGGGTCATCTTAAATTTGTATATACACCCTGTGTAAGATAGGGTATCTAACTAGTCCTATTGACTAGTCTCAAGAAGGTGTTCCAGGTAAAACAATCATAACTTCTTCCTAGAGTATCCAAATTGAGTGGGACTAGTTTCATTGGATCGTGGACAGTCTGTAGTATTTCTGGTACGAGTTTCAAAATTTTATATCAATTATTTTGTGTGGGGCATGCTATACAAGTGAGATATTATGGAAAGGCCAAAAATCGACAAGTTGTGGGGAAGTTACCATAAATTCCACTCGGCACATCCAATTTTGATCAGACCTGTGGCATTGCAGAAAAAAAATATCAGAGAACTACATAAAATAAATTTTCATACCCAAAAGGGCCAAAACTTGGGAGATACAATAGAAGAAATATTGTTTAGGAGAACCACCTCAAAATCAAGGTTCAAAAGTGATACTTGGCCAACATGCCACCCAAAAAGGGAACTTCTACACCAAATAAGCCTCCAGAAAATCCTACTTGGACTCTTTATGAAGGTTAAGAAATGCGTAGGGACATAAATGATTTACAAAAGAAGATAGTAACAAAAGATGAACTACAAGAGATGGAAGCTAAGTTGGAGGCAAAGATGGATGGTTTAAAAGAGGAGATCATGGAAGTATTGAAAAAATTCATAACAAAGAAGACACCTGAAAGTGAAAATGCATCCCATGAAATTCATGATGAGGACACAAGGAAGGTGAATCAAGAATGGAGAAACTCCAACTTTGGGTTGAAGACCAACCACGTTCCTAAGATCGATATGAGGAAGTTTGATGGCAATGACCCAATCACATGGATACTTCAGATGGAGCAATTCTTTGATCTACATAATGTGCCACATACACAAAAGGTACGAATTGCTTATTTATATTTAGAACCCAATCAATTTGTATGGTATCGATGGATTTGTTCTCCCAAATCACTCATCACTTGGACAATTTTCACGGAAGAAATGATAGGACACTATGAGGATACAAGGAGCAATACCTTATTTAACCAATTGATAAATCTCAAACAAAAGGGTTCAATTACCGAGCACATTGAGAACTTCCAAAGAGTGAATATAAATAAAGGTAACAAATATTTCAGATGAGCACTTGATTGATGTATTCATAGGAACTTTAAAGGATAACATTCAACATGAAGTTTGATGGCAAGGACCCAATCACATGGATACTTCAGATGGAGAAATTCATTGATCTACATAATGTGCCACATATACAAAAGGTACGAATTGCTTCTTTATATTTAGAACCTAATCAATTTGTATGGTATCGAAGGCTTTGTTCTCGCAAATTACTTGTCACTTGGACAATTTTCACGGAAGAAATGATAGCACACTATGAGGATACAAGGAGCAATACCTTCTTTAGCCAATTGATAAATCTCAAGCAAAAGGGTTCAGTTACTGAGCACATTGAGAACTTCCAAAGATTGAATATAAAGGTAACTGATATTC
>JASDQU010347544.1:1403-12345 GCA_032191745.1 Picea mariana
TACTGACTTTGCATACATGGATGCAAAGAATACACTGTAGATCCATGTGAAAAATATACCAAACAAGTGTTTGTGGCCATAAAATAGGCAAAATATAAATGCGGTTACATGCCAAAAGCTGTCAAAGTCACGAACAAGGCCTAGTGAAACCAATCTCAAAACCAATATGAAGATATCTGTATACCATGGAGTACAATTTGATCTCCCATGATCACTGAAGTCATATAGGTACTGGTCCAATGAAAAGGAAGCAACAACTCAGGAAAGTTGCGACCGCATAGTACTGTCTTCAAGTTTTCTACACTATCCGCCAAGGGTGCAAGTCTACATCATGTGAATAAAGGAATTGAGGTCAAACATAATGAAACATCATTTGATTAACGATCATTGAGGTATATCATTAACAAACACGAGACAACCTACCAATAATGAAAGTAGGTATCAAGGCATCGAGTACATTCCTACAGGTGTGAATAAATGAGTCAGTGTCAAACACTTGAGGAATCCATTAATCAAGAGACATTTATGTATTCCCATTTGTCAATGGCGAGAGAGGCTGCCACTAATGACTGCAAGCCTCAAGGTACTCATAAAAATCTAGGTCCCATATCCAGAATAAATGAGCTGAAGTCGATGGAAGGAGACCCTCTGAAAGGAGAGCATTAAGGTATCTCTTATCAGTCAGCATGAGGAACAAAGCAAGAGCTTCATAATTTTGTGGAGATCGGACAAAGAACATGTTCATGAACCAATGACCCTGTGCATATTTCGCATGTGCCAAATGCAAGCGGTACACAAAAAAGACCCTCTGAATAGCAGCCAATGATAAAAACTGCTGACAAAGGCGAGGAAACCACCAATAAGGATAATGACATCCAAGACACTGCATGAATCCCAAAGTGTGAATATATGTCTTGTCGTCGAACACAAGGGAAACCACCTAGTCAACGACCAATGATGAAATGTCGATTGTTGGGTTCAAGGTGACCTACCAATGATGAAAGTAGGGCCAGGGTGCATGATAAAACCACAATATCATGTGACTCTGAGACAAACTGAGGGTATGGCCGACATGCAAAGTCAAGAGTTTTGAGGAATGGACGATGCAGGTTGATAGAATTCATTTGATCAAGAGCATGAGACATATGGTAGAATCCAACAACATAGACCCAATGATATAACTATCAGATGCAGGAGTCATCAATAATGTTCTCTATGGGAACTGGAAGAGTAACCAGTCGGTAGATAAAACTATGTAACGAGATCAACTTCCTAAGGCCATGCTAAACCCAAAATTATGATGTTGCAAGGACTCAATAACTTTGTGCTATGTTCAAAGGCAACATGACTGCTGCCAAATATAATATAGTACACCCTTCCTGCCCATATTTTTTTGTTTTTTCATAACAAATGAATGCTATGATACAGAAAAGGAAATGAGTGTCACAAGTAAGCAAAACTAGTTCCAGCAGTGGAACGTACCTATGCTTAATGCAAGGAAATGCATGTGGGAGATGGACACTCGGGGTGATGTTCCCTCCAGGGTATAGGGTGTCAAACTATGAAGGATATAAACACGGCTCTTCTTGGTTGAGGATGGAAAAACTGCTTAGGCAATGGTTTGTAATGCAAAGTGAGAACCAACTAAAGGCTCAATACTTCAAGTGAGGGCATGAGATGCAATCACAAATTAACACCAAAAAATGTCCTTTTTTATGTCTTTTAGTCTACTTGGTGTGAAAAAAGGGATAAACTTGTGCCAAATATACATCTTTTCAAATCCAATTTACGAGTGTGAAAAATACATGTTCACTGAACAATCTTTTCTATTTTTGGTAACGAGTCGAAAAAGAGCTTAACTAAGACTCATGACCTTTCAAATCCAATTTAACGAGTGTGAAAGGCACAAATCACTCGAAAATATTTTAGATTTTTAGATGAGTCGGAAAAGAGCTTAACTAAGACTTGTTTATGCTATTCTAATCAACATGTAAAGGGGGAGGCCAAGGCTCCCATACCAATCTTCTGTGGAAAGTCAGTATCTTATAGATAGCTGACAAAATCTTGGGAAAACCCAAAGCTCTCCAAGTCAAGGAGGAGAAAGTGCTAATAGAGTATATAGTCTCTGTGATGGTTCGAATAATGTCTCTTGCTGGAAAATACTTAGGCAGAGGCATTGGATACCCCACAAGACCATCCCAATCAAAGATAACCTTGTCAAGACTTAGAGGGAGAGAAATTGGGGAGAGTAAAACTCTCTGTTGTTTAGAAGGTGCAAGACCAGAAATTCTAAGGACATGGCATAGATGGTATAGAACCAGAACCATAAGAGTAGGATCGACCAACAATTGCATCGATGCAATCGATTCCTTAGACTTGTCACTCTCCAAGAGAAGAGTGGGGTCAATCGAAGATTTCATCGATACGACCACTTCCTCAACCATTGGTTGAATATGATGTGATACCACAAGGTCAAGAGGTGCATCACCCCAAGAAACATGAGCGTTGTCAGTCGAAGATTGGATCGACATGATTGTTGGTTGAACAATATGCGAGACAACAAGGTCAAGAGAAACATCACCCCTGAACATACGGGAGGTGTTGGTCGAAGATTGCATCGACACGACCACAGGTTGAACATGATGTGAGACAGCAAGGTCAAAGGATGCATCAACCCCTAAATGAAAAGGGGCGTCGACCGAATATTGCATCAGCATGACTGTTGTATCAACCAAAGAAGGAACAAAGTGCTATGAAACCATATATGCCTTAGAACCCGAAGGGCCCTTAGGTGAGCCCCATGCTTCTGTTATCCCAGCAGTAACATGACACAAACGAGTAAGGTGACTTCTTTCACAATTCTTGCAAAGGAATATAGGCTTACATCTGAGACATCTAGGCTTCTCAATCATATTAATGCCCCCAACATGAATTGTAGTGGCTGGTGACATGCTTCCAGCATGACTTGCAGAGGCTAGTAGCTAATCTCCAACATGACTAGCAGAGGTTGGTGATGGATCCCCAACATGACTAGCATAGGTTGGTGATGTATCCCCAACATGACTAGCAGAGGTTGGTGATGTATGTGTAGTGTGACTAATAGTGACCATACATGTGCCCCTAGCATGACTTGTAGCAGCTGGTTGCAGGTCTTCAACATGACTCGCAGAGGTTGTCGACCAATCTACAACATGACTAGCAGAGGTTGGTGATGTAATACCACTATGACACGAAGTGACTGGACTTGTGCCCCTTGCATGACTTGCAGTGGCTGGTTGCAGGTCTTCAACATGACTTGCAGAGGTTGTCAACCAATCTCCAACATGACTAGCAGAGGTGGGAGATGGATTTCCAATATGACTAGTAGTGATTGGACTTGCGGCGGTGATGAATTGTTGCATTTGAGACCAAGGTCCAAGGAAAGATTATTTTTGAGAAATTGTAGGCTAGGAAGGATCCTGGTTTACACACTGTCCCTATCCGAAAAGATAGTATCCTCCTCCATACTGATTCATAAAGGGTTGTAAGGGAATTGACACTGAGGAAGCCACTTGTGAAGGGAAAGCGACATGAAAAAGGTTGTTCATGTAAGGATATGTGTTTCCCCCAGATGAAGGAACTTCGTGAGGGGGGTTGCCCATACTATAAAAATAACTCCCACCGGATGAAACACCAGAGGACAGATGAAGGTCCTCCATGGGAAAAGTGTTCATAGGAACTGACATAGTAGAAGAAGGATAAGTGGACGTAGTGTGATAAGTAGAATGATTGCTTAATTGGGCACTTACTTCTTGCATAGTGGATTCTTAGGAAGGAATATTCCAACCTCCTACCATAAGAGGTGTTTGAAGTATATGACTCCCACCAAACAGAGAGGAATAAGAAGGAGGCATCATGCCGCTAGACCCAAAACGCGTATTCTCATAAGGATGTGAGACAAAGGATGGTAAGTGCAAAGAAATATCGAGCATACCATGAGAAAAATGATTAGATACCCAAGGAATTGACTGAGTATTATAATTATGCATACCATAAAGCAAAGCGGAAGGATCCGTCCCCATGAAATGAGTGGACATCATGGGGGTGGTAGCATTAAATGAGAGAGCAAAAGGAACTCCACTGTCAATGATAATGAAGACTTAGTATAGACTCCTAAGGCCAACTAGTAATCAAAGAGCACACCAAAAGTCAAATGAAAAATATGTATGCAAACGGGCTAAAGTGGCTGAGTGGCCTCCCTCTCTAAATAAGGTATGTCTCATCCAAGAGGGACCTTCGACTCCCCACTAAATTTTGGAGGTAATAGAATCATGTTGGGTATGTGTTATATTCTTTGCATGTATGTGTGTGGGCGCGTCRGATTCRAAAATTTTGTCTGATGATCCCTCTAGTAGTGATCTTTGTGTCWTGTGYRGCAGGTKCTTTCCTAGGGTGGTYCTAGGGGGTGGAAGGTATKCCCTCCTGGTTACTCACAACGCCCCAATTTTTTTTTTTGGGCGGTTTTGCTATTTTTAGCAGTTTACTAAATTAATCTAGGATTAAGGGATTAGGGTTTTGGTATCTACGRAATACCTAAAAACATTGTATATATTGTATGGTGAATGGAGAAATTGAAKATAATGAAATAAGAAAGGTTTTCCYGGTATGAGCCATTAGATTAAATATTGTTTTKCTTAAGAATCTATATGCACTGCTTTACTTCACAGGTTCAAAACTTACATGTGGTATTAGAGCTCGTTTTTGGATTTAGAGGGACACCTTTGTTGCTGAGGGTTTGGCTCGGTATTGATAGATCAAGTTGATCTTGGGTTTGTGATAATCTTGGGTTTAGTGGGAGCTTTTGCAGTGGTTATTCGAGTGTAGAAAGAGGAATGGCGATCTCTTCTAGAATCAAGATAGAGAAGTTCAACGGTAAAATATTTGAGCTATGGAAGCTCAAGATGGAGGACCTTCTTGTAGACAAAGAACAATGGATCGATGTGGATCCTAGTACACAACATACTGGTACACCATCTACTAGCACACAGGCTACTGGTACACAACCTACTAGTACACAAACTATTGGTACACCACTTGCTGGTATGTTGAAGGAATATTGGGAGAAGTTGGACAGAAGATCAAGGAGTACTATTCGACTCTGCTTGGTAGATTCCGTGTTGTTGAATGTCTCAGGAGAATCTAAATCTATAGGTAGATTCTCCTAGTAAGTCAAGGGAGAATGTTGAATGTCAAAGTCCCTGGTAAACAAGTTGTTTCTTCAAAAGAAGCTGTATCATCTTAGGATGAGAGATCGAGAATCTGTGACAGAACATCTAAATGGCTTTAATACTCTAGTAAGTCAAATTGTCTTTGTTAATATTACGATTGCAGAAGAAGATAAGTGTATTACTTTGTTATGTTCTTTTCTAGACTCTGGGGATAATCTGGTTGTAACAATTGGTAGTACCACTCAATCTACATTGAAGTATGAGGATGTAGTTTCATCCTTATTATTTGAAGAGATGAGGCGGAAAATCATGGATAATCATAGCACAAATGATTTATTTGTAAGAGGTCATACCCAAGACATGAATCCTAGTAAATCTTCAAGGGGAGACCTAAATATATAGGTAGATCTAAGTCTCCAGGAAAATCTTTGAGGAAATGCTGGAAGTGTGGCAAAACAGGGCATTACAAGAAATATTGCAAGTCTAAGAAGGTTGAAAAACCAAAGGGATCTGATAGTACCTCTTCCACAGAGGCAGAAACCTCCACTGAAGAAGGAGGCGATGTTTACCTGACATCTACAGGTACACATGCAGACCGTGATGTATGGTTGATTGACTCATGTGCATCATACCATATGACTCCTCACAGGGAGTGGTTCTTTGAATATGAAAAATATGATGGTGGTGATGTATTCCTAGGATATGAATCGAGAGCCAAAATCATGGGACGTGGAAGGGTTAAATTGTTGCTAAAAGATGGAAGGATTAGAACTCTCCCTGGGGTTCTGCACATTCCAAAACTTGCCAGGAGCCTAATATCTGTAAGCAAGTTGGATGATGCAGGAGTGGATACTATATTTGGAAATAACACTTGCAACATGGTACGAGGAGAAATAGTGTTGATGAGTGGAGTTCGGTGTGGAACTCTGTACAATTTGTTGGGAATAACTTATACTAATGGGTGTAGTAGTTATGTTGTCCCTGAGCAGAGAAATGAAGGAGACAAGACCAATACTATCCCATAAAATAATACCATGTTGTGGCATCAAAGACTGGGGCATATTGGAGAAAATGGCCTTCGAACACTACATGGTAAAGGTATGGTTGAAGGTATGTCTAATTTCACTCTGGATTTTGATTTCTATGAACATTGTGTATATGGTAAACAGAATCAAGTAAGATTCCCATCTAGTGCTACAAGAGCAAAGGGTATCTTAGAGTTGATACACAATGATGTGTTTGGATCTGTTCCTGTTCCATCCCTAGGTAAATCTATGTATTAGGTTTCATTCATAGACGATTTTTCAAGGAACACATGGATTTATTTTCTTAGAAATAAATTTGAGGTTTTTGATAAATTTAAAGAGTTTAAGGCTTTGATAGAAAATCATACAGAGAAGAAAATAAAGGTATTGAGAACAGATAATGGTGGAGAATTATGTGGAAATAAATTCGAAGAATTCTATAAGAAGTGTGGTATAGAAAGGCATAAGACTACTCCATACACTCCTCAGCAGAATGGACTTGCATAATGGAATTCCTACCAACGTAAGATAAACATGAGAAAATAGATCTTGAGTTGGATGATGCAAAATCTGAATCATTTGAAGAAGAGGAAGCAAAAGAAGAATAAGAAGAACCGCATACCCCAGTGTTGAAGAGATCAGTGAGAGATAAAAGGAAACCAGAAAGGTATAGTCCACCTAATTTCCATTCCAATTTTGCTTTATCTATTACTGATGATGATCCCAGAATTGTCAGGGAAGTAGTGAATTCAGAGGATAGTAAACTCTGGAAGAAGGCCATGGTTGAAGAAATGGATGCCTTGGATACGAATGAGGCATGGGATATAGTTCAGTTGCCAGCTGGAAGAAAATCTGCTGGTAGAAAATGGTTGTTTAAGAAGAATTTTAATGCACAAGGTAAAGTGGAGAAATACAAAACTCGGTTAGTAGCAAAAGGTTATTCCCTGGTAGAGGGAATTGACTTTGGTGAGATTTTTTCCCCAATTTCTAAGTTAACTTCTATTAGATTTCTTTTATCTATTGCTGCTGCTTTTGATCTTGAAGTGAAACAGATGGATGTGAAGACAACATTCCTACATGGGGATCTAGAAGAATAAATCTACATAATGCAACCATAAGTATTTGTAGTGAAGGGAAAGAAAGAGCTGGTCTGTAAGCTAAAGAAGTCACTATATGGTCTGAAGCAATAACCTAGGATGTGGTACCAAAAGTTTGATGCATACATCCTTGGATTGGAATTTGTAAGAAGTAGGGTTGATCACTGTGTATATTCCAAGCAGGTTGGTAATCAATTAATTTAGTGTTGTATGTTGATGATATGTTGTTGGTAGAAAATAACATGGATGTTATCAAGGAGGTGAAATCACAACTATCCTCCAAATTTGACATGAAGGATCTCGATGCTTCTAACTTCATTCTGGGAATGGCGATTAAAAGAGATCGTGAAAACATGAAACTATCCTTGAATTAAAGAAAATATGTTGAGACGATATTATAGAGGTTTAATATGCATGGAAGTAATCCAGTCAAGGTTTCTATTCCTATAGATGTAAAGTTATTTGCAAATTAGTGTCCCAAGACACAGGGAGAAGAAGAGGACATGTCCCATGTTCCGTATGCCAGTGCATTTGGCAATTTGATGTATGCAATGGTCTGTACTAAACCAAACATTGCACATGCAGTGGGATTTTTGAGCAGGTGTATGTCAAAACCAGGGAAGGAGCATTGGACAATAGTAAAGAGGGTCTTCAGGTATCTTCGTGGCACTACCAGTTATGGATTGTGCTACCAAGGAAGTCCAAGATTGGACATATTGGTGGATATACATGGCTTTGTTGATGCAAACTGGGTTGGAGATCTGGATCGCAGAATATCTACAAGTGGGTATGTGTTTAACCTATTTGGAGGAGAAATCAATTGGATGAGCAAAAGACAGGCTGTAGTGGCACTCTCAACTACAGAAGCTGAATACATGGCAACCACTCATGCAAGCAAGGAAGTAGTATGGTTACAATGATTGTGTTCAGGTATTGGGCTGGTACAACAAGCAATGAGATTCGATTGTGACAGTCATAGTGCAATATTCCTGGCAAAGAACCTAGCTTATCATTCAAAGACAAAACATATTGATGTTCAATATCACTTTGTGAGAGACATGGTTGAGGAAAAGGTGTCGCTGGAAAAGGTTGACACTTTGAAGAATGTTGCAGATTCNGAGGGTCTCCAGGTATCTTCGTGGCACTACCAGTTATGGATTGTGCTACCAAGGAAGTCCAGGATTGGACATATTGGTGGATATACATGGCTTTGTTGATGAAAACTGGGTTGGAGATCTGGATCGCAGAATATCTACAAGTGGGTATGTGTTTAACCTATTTGGAGGATAAATCAATTGGATGAGCAAAAGACAGGCTGTAGTGGCACTCTCAACTACAGAAGCTGAATACATGGCAACCACTCATGCAAGCAAGGAAGTAGTATGGTTACAATGATTGTGTTCAGGTATTGGGTTGGTACAACAAGCAATGAGATTCGATTGTGACAGTCAGAGTGCAATATTCCTGGCAAAGAACCTAGCTTATCATTCAAAGACAAAACATATTGATGTTCAATATCACTTTGTGAGAGACATGGTTGAGGAAAAGGTGTCGCTGGAAAAGGTTGACACTTTGAAGAATGTTGCAGATTCATTGACAAATTATGTGAGCATAGAAAAGTTCTCATGGTGTAGAGTAAAAATTAGCATTGCTGCCCTAGATTGTTGACTATATAATCCCCTGTACCCCTGGATGCAAAGAAAACAACAAGTGGGAGAATGTTGGGTATGTGTTATATTATTTGCATGTGTGTGTGTGTGAGCACGTCAAATTCAACAACTGTGTCTGACGATCCCTCTAGTAGTGATATTTGTGTCATGTGCACTGAGTGCTTTCCTAGGGGGGTCCCAGGGGGGGAAGGTATGCCCCCCCTGGTTACGTGCAACACCCCAAAATTGTTTTTTGGGCGGTTTTTGCTATTTTTTAGCAGATTTTGCTATTTTTAGCAGTTTACTAAATTAATCCTGGATTAAGGGATTAGGGTTTTGGTATCTGTGAAATACCTAAAAACATTCTATATATTGTATGGTGAATGGTGAAATTGAAGATAATGAAATAATAAAGGTTTTCCTGGTTGAGGGTTTCTGGTATAAAATCTCTGTGTACTCTGTGTATGACCCATTTGATTAAATTCTATTTTGCTTAAGAATCTATATGCATTGCTTTACTTCACAGGTTTAAAACTTACAGTTTTAGGGGCCTTCGTGGGCTTAAAAACCAGTCGGTCAGATCCCCCGGAAGAGGTAATCCTCCATAAAGGCTATGTGATGTCCGACCCCTATCTGACCCAGGGTACAAGTAGAATAACCCCTGCAACTAACCTATGATATACCTAAGTCAAGAAACTAACAAACCACTGTATAACCAATGCACATGAGAGCAATCATAAGTCTGGATTACCGTATGGGCAGGGTAGCAAAGCCCAAAACCTTGAAAGAACCACTTCTCACATATGTATGGGTACTAGCAATATCCCTAAATACAAATAAATCCACAGAAATATCTCTGATGCTAGGCGAGTATCCGGGGGTTATCCCTTCAACTAACTTCATGTGACCTCGTGATTAACTCCGGTGTGAGTGGAACCTCCTGATATTACCAATTATACAATGGACTTCTCAACTCCCTGTCTCAGACACATATGATGATTTAATTTCCTTGGAGAAGTTTACTCACAAAATCCTATTCCAAGGCACTAAATCCTAGACTAGTTTGTGCACCCTAAAAAATATAATCATGACTAATCAATTTTAGTTTAAAGCCTAAATTTTATTGGCCGTGATTACTCAAAAGGGTATGGAAGTGAAACTCATGATGTTATGAATCTGCAAGAAAATAAATATGAATATAATGCAAAGTCTAAATTTAACTTTTTCAATGAATTATATGCTAATAAAAATGATGTAATTTTCAATTTCAACTTTGCAATTCAGAAGTAAAAACGAATCTTTCATTAAATGCACTAAGCTAATGATAAAGATTCAAAAGAAAAAAATGCCAAGAAATGTAAAATGCCTATTTTTTTGTATTTTCAATATAATAAAAAGAAAAGGCATGGAATGTTAAGAAACCTGTCATATAAATTCTACTGTGTATAAACAAAATAACTCAAGCAGAATACCAAGCAGCTAAAGAAAACAACCCAGATCTCAGGGACAAATAAAAAATGAAAAACAATGAGAAAGACTCTGCCCAAACAATCAACTCCAAACAGGTTTCCTGTCAATAGGCACTACAAAGAATTGAGAAAGCTCAACAACTATAAAATCCCACCCAATAATCACAAAACCAAGAAAACAGGGAAGGAAAAGTGGTATACACGACTGTTCAAGGAAACAATGCGTATATACATAGCTTGCAATGAGACAACACACATATGTACGCGACTGTTAAGGAAAAAGGCGCATACATGCTTTAAAACAAGGCCAGGCAAGGGCAAAAGGATGAAGACTCTGACACAGAGTGAAAAAAATCTGTAAAGCAATGGTACGACAAAAAAATAAGAAGGAAAAAAGAGCAATGCAAGGAGAAAAAGTACTTCAACCCTTAGAAAGAAGATCTCTCCCCACTGGAATCACCAATTCTGTTACGAGGGAAAAACTCTCTATGGCCA
>JASDQU010347545.1:1511-12344 GCA_032191745.1 Picea mariana
AATCAGAATTATGGTACGATGCCATGAAGGAAGAGATGAATTCTATAAAGAGTAACGAAGTCTGGGATCTTGTTGAGTTGCCTAATGGTGCAAAAGCCATTGGATGTAAATGGTTCTTTAAGACAAAGAAAGACTCATTGGGCAACATTGAGAGATACAAGGAAATACTTGCTGCTAAAGGATTCACTCAGAAAGAAGGAATCGACTACACGGAGACTTTCTCTCCTGTATCTAAGAAATCTTTTGTGCGTGTAATTATGGCATTAGTAGCCCATTTCGACTTGGAGTTGCAACAAATGGATGTGAAAACGACATTTCTCAATGGAGATCTAGAGGAGGAGGTTTACATGAAACAACCTGAAGGATTCCCCTCTAGTGATGGTGAACAATTGGTTTGCAAACTCAAGAAATCCTTATATGATTTAAAACAAGCATCCCGCCAATGGTAATTGAAATTCCATAATGTAATTTCTTCTTTCGGTTTTGTAGAAAACATTATGGATCAATGTATATACCTGAAATTTAGTGGGNGTGGATGACATTTTGCTAGCAACCAGTGATAAGGGTTTGTTGTATGAGGTGAAACAATTCCTCTCTAAAAATTTCGATATGAAGGATATGGGTGAGGCATCTTATGTCATTGGCATTAAGATCCATATAGACATATTTTGAGGCATCTTGGGTCTGTCTCAGGAAACCTATATTAATAAAATTTTAGAGAGATTTCGGATGAAGGATTGTTCACCAAGTATATCTCCCATTGTGAAGGGTGATAGGTTCAATTTGAACCAATGCCTGAAGAACGATTTTGAAAGGGAACAAATGAAGAACATTCCATGTGCTTCTGTTGTCGGAAGCCTAATGTATGCTCGGGTCTGCACAAGATCTGATATTGCATTTGTTGTGGGAATGTTGGGACGATATCAGAGTAATCTAGGTATAGACCACTGGAGAGATGCAAAGAAAGTAATGAGGTACCTTCAAGGAACCAAAAACTACATACTTATGTATAGATGGACGAACAATTTGGAAGTAATTGGCTACTCAGATTTTGACTTTGTTGGATGTGTTGATTCACACAAATCAACATTGGGATACACTTTTATGATGGTCGGTGGAGTTGTATCATGGAGGAGTGCCAAGAAGACCTTGATTGCCACTTCCACTATGGAATCCGAGTTCGTCTTCTGTTTTGAGGCTACTTTACATGGTGTATGGCTTAAGAGTTTCATTTCTGGGCTTAGAATTATGGATTCTATCTCCAAGCCATTGAGAATGTATTGTGACAATTCAGCTGTTGTTTTTATGGCTAATAACAACAAAAGTGGGAGTCGAAATAAACACATCGACATTAAGTATTTAGCCATAAGGGAATGTGTTAAAGAAAAGAAAGTGGTCATTGAGCACGTCAACACTGAGTTAATGATCGTTGATCCTTTAACTAAGGGCATGCCACCATTTAAATTCAAGGAGCATGTAATGAATATGGGACTTGGTTCCATTATGTAGTTTCTCATTGTATGGACAATGTTATTTTAATGAAATTCTTAATTATTGTGATGTTTTCCTCATATTTATGTGCACCTTAATTTGATTTGAGAGAATTCATCTGTGTAGGACCAAGAATAAACATAAGGTTTATTCATTAAGAAATTGTTGCCACATGAATTATAAAAGAAATAAATACATAGTAATACATGGAAGATAATACTTGTCATAAGAGGACTTATCGCCATGATTGATGTATCTATTACTTAATACAGATTATCAATAGGTTTTAATATGAGAAATTAAGATTGGAAGTATGGACCAAGTGGGAGAATGTAAGCTCCCTTAACCGCCGTCATCTCATTCGACCAACCGGAACCGTATTCCCCTTAACCGTATTGAACCGCCGAAACCAACCAGAACTGTATTCAACTGCCACAGCTCATTCGGAAACCAACAAGATGTAACTGTTTTCTTGTTGGGAGCTTCTGGAATGGTCCATTACTCCATCTACGGTTCTCTAACTAAATTAATGTGGAACAGTTAACACATAGCCAACATAAGCTTGATGGAAGCTTGGCTATAAAGACTTATGTTTGGTCCCCAAGCTTGCTTAATTCAATTAATTTCCTTCAGTCTTACACCATCAATCAAAGTGAGCAGAGCTTGGAAGTGCCATACGAAAAGCAAAATTAGTGTGGAACTAGGAAAACTTCTACAACAATTAGTCAAACGAAAGAAACATCAATGGCCGGAGGTATGATCCATTTGGCATCTAAATTTCGATTCTTTCAAAGAGTTTTATTCCGCATATTTTAGAATCGAATTAAAGATTACACAAGGCTCTTAATAGAAACCATTAGAGACCATCTCTAGATGTTTTAGAATATTTGTTGTAAGACAAATGGAACAGAATGATCAAAATATCAATTCCATATTTGAAGGTAGTTGATTAGAGGAAAGTTGAGAACATAGCGGTAAGGAGGGTCTAGATTCAAAAAATGTTGCAAGAAGATGGAAAACAGATCCACATCTTCAGGAAACTCTAGTCATTCAAAGAAATCCAAATGGAATTAGGTTTTAGAGTTGTTTAGGCATCAAGTTAGTGTTCAAAGAAGTAGTTGGAGAATAAAGAATTTCGAGAACATGGTTGATAGGTAGCAGATGAGGTGGCAAGTACCTGGCAACATTTCATTAAAGATCAATTAGCATCAAATATTTATTCCATATTTCAAGCGAAAAAAATTAAGGCAGATCCACAAATCTCTCCAAGAGATCAACAGTCAACAATGGATCAATTTCAGAATCGAGAGCACCTGTTTCCCTAGTTTCTGATTTTATGTAGTAGATAGGGTTTGTTTACTGTTCTTGGAATTATGGATTGATTTCATTCCTAAAAATTTGCAATAGCTCGAATATTGCAAGATCCTATAAATTTTATGATGGCTAAGGTAGATCAGGGAGGATTCAATCCGAGGGACTGGGAGAGAGTTGCAGAAGGTGAACAACCTATGTAATATTTTTTGAAAATCCTTTCAAGACTTCTATGTAAAGAGTTCAACTAATAGCAAACTTTATGATCAGTTTGTTTTTTACCTATCTTCAGTTCATCATTTCTTTCTTTTTCATTTGCTTAAATTTGTTTTTCTGCTATAGGATATATATATGCAATTCGGTGCTGAGAAGACTGTGGTATAGGATATACTATAGTGTTCTCCACCGACCACATTTGAGATTTATATTCACAGTTAAAAACGGTTTCTGAATGTTGAGTATTCTTCCCTGTAACTGTATCAAAGATCATGGTTGTTTTTTATTAACTTGTAGCTTTGTTTTCTTCATTTCCTCATTCCATTTCTCTCGCTTTTCTCTATAGTCTTGGAGCTGATCTAAGTTTTGTTAGCTTGACCTTCTTCCCATAGAATGTTAAGACAGGGTTATTTCTTTTTAATGAAGTCCATGCCCAATGGCTAGCTGTTGATTTGCAGTCATCTCACTGCCTTCATGTTGATCCTACCATTTTCGCAGTTTCTTAAACCAAATCAAATCATTTTTAATATAAGGTGTGATAGGATTGACTCTTTATCAGTCAAGAGTCAAATTATAGTGCTAACACCCTTATCAAAAGTTTGATGAACTCATTATCTTACATCAAAAGCTTGACAAAAATACTGTCAGAAGTAGTAAATGTTCATCAGAATTTTGTCGATCTTGCGATGAACTTTTTTTTGATACTGCGATGAACTTGTTATCGATATTGCAACGAAATTTTGTCGATATTGAGAAAAAAAATTGTCGATCTTGCAACGAACGTTTGTGATGAAATTTAAACAATATTTCTATAGAACATATAATGATACCATAGTTTGTCATAGTTATGACATTTGAGACACGACAAAAATGGGTTGAAGGCTTCGTCGTATCTGAGACATTTCTGCAATGCAAATTCATCTGTAAACTTTCAAAAAATGGGCCCAATGTACTAGTGTCGAAGTATATTGAAACAATATTGAACCATTTCAACATGTAGGATTGCAAAACAATCAAGGTGAAAATTCGTATGGGAGAAAAACTAATTGTTGAACAATGTCCAAAGAAATAGGAAGAAATACATGACATGGCACATGTTCCCTATACTAGTGTTGTTGGTAGTCTTATGTATGTGATGGTCTACACTCAACCAAACATTTCTCATGCAGAGGAAGTATTGAGCATGTACATGTCAACACTAGGAAAATAACATTGGACTGTTATCAATAGAGTGTTCAAGTATTTGTGTGGCACAAAATATTACACAATATGTTGCCAAGGGAAACATGAAGTTGATAAGGAAGTAAATCTACATGTCTTTGTCGATGCTGAATGGGATGGAGAAATGGATTGACAAAGGTTGAACAATGGATATGTGTTCAAGATGTTCGATGGAGCAATCAACTAGATGAGTAAGTGATAGGATGTCATAGCCTTGTCAAAAACATAAGTTGAATACACGATGGACACTTATGGAAGCAAAGAAGAAGTATGGTTGCATCAACTATGTTCAAGGATCAAGTTTGAGAAGATATCTATGAAGATAAATTGTGACAGTCAAAGCACAATATTTCTAGTAAAGAACCCAACATACCATTCGAAGAGGAAGCATATTGATGTACAATACCATTTTGTGAGAGACGTGGTGGAAATAAAGAAGGTGTTGCTAGAGAAGGTAGACACTTTGGAAAACATAGTGGACTCATTTACCAAGATCGTGAGTGTTGTGAAGTTCTCTTGGTGTAGAGAGGCAATGGAAATTGCTACCCTGGGACAACAAACACAATTTCATGTTCTCCTCTATCAGGAAAGAAGACAACAAGTGGGATAATTTTGGGTTGTTATATTCTTTGCAGTGAAAGAATATCCAACCAACTAAGTAATCAAGGTGGATCTATTGGGTGAATGCTTGACTAGATAGATAAGTCATGTTTAGGGTTAACCAAAAAGTTGAAGGCCGAATTAATCGACCAAGAAGTCGAAAGGCCAGCTAATAGGGGGACAAGTGGCAACCAACTGGAGATCAACTAGAGGTTGAATGGGTAGTCGACTCTAATAGAATCATGGATTCTATAACTTAGAAACCCTTCTACTTTTGTTGGCCCAATCTCTCCTTTTGGCCCGCTTTCACTATGTTTTGTCATTGTTCATGCTTGAAGGATTAAATCTTTGTGTGGAAGATAAACTTCCATACCTACCACAACAAATCCCTAAAATACTGCAACTAATTACAACAATATAACTCATCTACTGATGGGTGTTATATCTGCACTAAAAACATAGTAAAAACCCTCAATTAAATTGTCAACCTGGGGTCAGTAAACTTAGAGTTGTAGAAAAATATATGCCAAAGGTAGAAGGGCTGGTAGGAGCATAGTCTAACTAAGGAAGGCAATTATCTAAGACTAATATACTCAAGAAAACCCATCTAATGAGCAAACCCTACTAAGCAATTTGAAACTAGGTAACCTAAGTACTTTTGGGCCAAGGGTTGATGGATAGTTCCTAAGAAATCAAGTAAAACCCTATGTAAAGCAAACTAGTTCAACAATAAGAAATAAACAACTATCTAAGCATATCAATAAGCAAATGACAAAAGAAAACTATTTTAACTTGCCAACCTACATTCAATGACAAACTACCCTATGAAAGAAAATAAATAAACAAGCAAAGACACCTATCTAACCTATTAAAGCAAATAGACAAGCAAGCAAAGACACCTAACTAACCTACTAAAGCAAAAGACAAGTAAGCAAAGGAAACTAACTACTGCAAGTAAAACTTCTCATTGAACAACTATCTAGCCTAAGAGGCAAGTGAACTAAATGCCTAATGCAAAACTATTTCTAATGCGTGAAAGGAAATATAAATGCTCAATGTAATGCATGAAAGGAAATCTATTCTATTGAAAGAAAGAAAGATTAACAACTAATTCTTAATCTATGATAAGCAAACTACTATCTAATCTATCAAAGCAAAGTCTATCTATCCTACAACAACAATAAAACTATTTTTTTTAAACTATGAAAGCAAGAAACTATCTCTTCTAATCTACAAAGATAGGAAACTATATTTAACCTACGAAAGCAAGAAACTATCTTTAATCCTATGACAATTCAAATATAATGCTGGTGGTTGTGTGAATGTTAAATACCTTGCATATTCATATATTAACCATCAACAACATAACACGATCATCATTATACTTCTACACTACATAAGCAAAATTCATACTTAAACTCGAGCTATTAATTTTGAAAAATACAATTGCAATCTAATTCTAGGAAGGAAATTACATCAAATGAAAACTATGTTATATCTACTCTAACAATTCACACTGCAATAAAGAAATGACTAAAAACATAAATTAAAGCATGACATTTAAAAAGTAAACTAACAACTACATTAATCAACAACTAATTGAACAAGATCTATATAAAAATGAGATAAGCAGGCTATGATTAAAAACTGAAATTGACTCTATCCATCCATCAAACCCTTGTCAAAGAAAGCTTAAATAAAAACTTTGTTCTATTTTAAGTAAAACTCTGTTTTAAATTGGATTCTAAAATCATAAATAAAAGCAAAATCTACTATCTAATTACACATGGGGTTAGTGTAGGGATTTGCAAATCTGTTCCTAATCTACGAGATTAATGCATACTAACACACTCTGTCATTCTAACCTGCAAAAGAGAATCAAAACAATTTAAACTACAACAACAAACTAATTAATAAACTGATAATGCATGTATAGGAAATAAAGAGACAAATAAATCATAAAATGCATGAACAACACACAGAGAGTTACCAGACTACTGGTGCCCCCCCCAGCAAGTCATGGTCACTCTTTAAAAGCACACCACGAACTCAGCAGGTCGAATTCACCATAAAAACCCAAAAACACAGTTCTGGCATAATCTGGCAATGTAAAATATCAAAACAGAGAAAAACCAAATTTGTCTCTAATACACTAGCTCTTCTACTTGGTTAACAATCTTATGATCATCCTAGTGGTATTTATAATGTTTACAGGCCAAGTGGTTGACCACAGGAGGGTCGAACCACTTCTAAATTTGGCAAATTACAATAAATGATGCCCTAACTGATAAAATGGAGTGAGCCAATAATCACCCACTTGAACAACTAAAACTGAGTTGTCGGAATCTTAGTAGCTGGAGGAGGCAAGGATAAACAAAACCCATGTGCCCGATTTGTCCATCACTGGCCGCCGATGCCATAACTGCCAACTCGCCTTCAATTTCTGTGCAATACAGAGTGTTGGATCGAGTGCCGGAATGAGTGTCGGATCAAGTTCCAGAACTAGAAACGTAGTGCGGTTTGCCCCAGAACACCAAAAAAACATGAATTAGCTATTGGAAACAATAAAACATGATGAATTATACTTGATACAATCATTAAACATGAATTACACGTCCTTTATGTCGATCATACCATTTTATCATAAAATTCTTCAAAAATCTCCTTCAAAAGATGAAAAACACATATGTAGATGTGGCAAAAGTGTATAATAACTGTCATAAAAGTGATCATATCTCGGGCCCAACATTACCCCCACACCTAAGATTTTGCAGGTCCCACTGCAAACAAAAAGAAATTGCCCTTATGACTAAAGTTGCGAGGGAGGTGGTGGATTAGATTTAGAAGCTTCTCCCTCTTGCCCAGGGGATTTTGACTTAGGATTTTTGTGGTGTTTCAATTTCACCTAGAGACTATTATTGGTGGCAGTTAATATCATCAACCTAATGCTGTAGAGAATTCATCTTGGCTTGTAGGACAACGTTATCATGGCGTAAATGACAATTCAATGTTTCATGCTCTCTAAGTTTAAACTGGAAGGTTTGGAGCTTTTGGAGGCTATTGATGACATGTGAGGAAGCCTTGAAATGTATATTATACCCTTGATCCTTTAAAACATGCAAAACAACAATTTTACCTATGCAAAATTAGTTCCAAAAGAGACTTCCCATAAGCGCAACAATTTTGGCCTGGCGAACTTGTGAAAAATAGGTATCCAAGTGACACCTGTAACTAAAAGAAAGTAATACCTATGTAAAACCTGAGAGAGGTTTTTTTTTCCGAATATGTCCTTGAAAAAAACCTCTCTTGTCTTTCAAAAATTCACTTTCAGTTGTTAGGAAAACACGACAAGAAAACATGACTAAAACAGGAAAAACATAGTGTTTTATTTCTTGAAAAACTAGACCTCTAAAAGAATTGAATATATAAAAATCCATAATGTATATTTAGAAATTGAGAGAGGTTATTGTTTTTTAATATTTTCTTGATAAAAACCTCTCTTGGTTTTCAAAAATTCATTCCCTGTTATTAGGAAATCACAAAAAGAAAATATGACTATAACAGGAAAAAACAGAGTGTTTTATTTTCTGAAAGCATAGGCCTCTAAGATGATAGAATATATCCCAAACCATAAAGTATATTCAAAACCTGAGACAATTTATTTTATTTTGGTATGTTATGAACAAAAACCTCCTCCAAGTTTCAAAATTGCTTTCCCATTTGTTCAGAATCTCATCTTGAAGTTGGTTACTCAAAACTTGCAGAAGCGCAACGTGCTCTTAGCAGAAACATAGCGTGGTCTTTGATAGGGATTTTGGAGGCCTTCCCAAAGGAATTTTGGGTTGAAAGTGGTATGGGTGGAAATTTTATGATGTCTGCTACACAATGGAACCATCAAGCACTGCAAATGCCTTATCCAAAACTCTGAAAAACTGACTTCGAGTCAAGCTATCCAAATGTGTAGAAGCCCTCCTATAGTGACTGTATTTGGGGGATTTCTCTCAAAAAATAAAACCTTTGCATAACATGAAGGAGGTGTTTGTTTCTTGGTCTATTATTGACAAAAACCTCTTTCACTTTTGTCAAATTCATCTTCCTTAATTCAAAAACCAATTTTTAAGTAAAACTTTGACCAAGACAATCATTTGAAAATTTATGACAAGGAAGGATGACATGACCATGATGAGAATTTATGACCTTGGATGAGTGGAGGGATTAGTAATGACACCTAGACACACCAATGACAATTTTACAACCAAGATATGTCAAATTTTATTTGATAAGTTTATTTTGAAAATATAACAATTTGACCTAATAACCATATCAATCACATGAAAGAGTAAATTTGATCACTGGTGACTGACAGAACTGATAGATACTAACAAAAGGCTTGGTTTGTACTAGTAGGCATGGTGAAAAGGAGAATTTGTATTGCCTTTCATTAATATGTAACAATTCAAACAACTGATCCTCTTTTCATAAGCTTGGAATACAGATGACATTAAGTATTTAGTAGTTGTAATAGCTCTGTATTTGTCACAAAGAGTAGTTAAGTATAAGCAGACTTCTATAGAATAAACATAAAAATGCACAGGAGATTATAAAACACACAATGATGTCAACAATATATAATTTAGCATACCAATAGAAACAAATGCTGATATAATATCCCAAGACTTTGTAAAGAGACAATATGACAGAATTTTGACAGAAATCCTACTTCCTCTTCTCATGGGTTTGCTATACAAATGGGCAATGCTTAGCATTTTTAGCTCAGGAAAAATCCCCCTAGACCGAAGATATGGCACTTCCTGGTGCCATGAATTAGCAATAGGATTCTTGGTCTTTTTTCTCGATGAGGCTGCAGGGATATCAACAAGTTTCTCCGATAAAGGAATAGCTTGAGCATGAGGGTTTGGGTGGAGTAACAGTCCCTAGATCAAGAGTCTTCTTGCTAGTCTTGATTGTAACATGAGGGATTGCAAATTGGTAAATGAACTCATCCCACATTTTCTCCTGTTTTTCCAACTCGGCTAAGACAAGTAGTTTGATAAGGCCATGGTGAAATAGGTTTTTATGGGGATTGGTTACATCCTTCCTCACTTGGGAAGACATCTTCTCTAGACTCTTCAAGAAGTAAAAGGGAAAGTTACAATGGCTTATTGAACTGAAAGTGAGATAATAATCTAAATGGACAGGCTTTAAAGATGAAATATCTACCTTCACATGTAATCAATCTGGTGATGATTATGAGAGGGTTGATTAGCTCATATTTTATCCACTCCTTGGAGTATCCCTTAGCTCCAGAGATGTTCTGAAACTCAGTTTTGAAAACTCTGTTATAGATTTCTCTTGGCAACTGGTGGTGTTTAAATTAGCGGTCTCCAACTCTTGGGAGCTTTGTGGCTGAGGCAATTGATTCCTCAAAGGCCATGAACATAGTGAATAGGAGTTGAGGCAAGCTAAGAGTGTTCCATTGTTGTTGATTTTTCCACCATGCTCACTCAATCCACTTGCATAGAACATGGAATG
The DNA here is from genome assembly GCA_032191745.1 of Picea mariana. Lineage (NCBI taxonomy): Eukaryota > Viridiplantae > Streptophyta > Pinopsida > Pinales > Pinaceae > Picea > Picea mariana. The sequence goes on from JASDQU010347545.1 coordinate 11,883, forward strand.
TCAAACCTACAATGAACGACCTGTAAAAAAATGTAATGTCAAACCTACAATGAACAACCTGTAACAAAAATAAACCAACAGAGTGGTCTGTTAAGGACATATACAACAATTTATAGCACACAAGAGTTTAGCACTTCAAGATAAAATGACTGCTGATGTAATAACCTGTATCATGAAAATAATACAAAATGTTTACAAAGATTTACTTCTTTAGGAAATGATCATTTGTCAACTCATGAACCGCTCCCCCACACCTAAGTATTGTGACACCTCACAATCAAAAGTATAGGAAACTAGTCAATATCCCCCAATAGTCAAAGATTTATAGTATGTCAAGTGTAAAGATAAAATTTTACAGATTGGTCTGACGAGACGGTCAGAAGATGGCCCCACATATAGGATAAGAGATCCTATATATAGATAAGAAGAGGTAGGCAAGAGATTTTCAAGATAGTCTCAGAG
>JASDQU010347547.1:0-12344 GCA_032191745.1 Picea mariana
TGTCAACCCACCTGTAGTTGATGGAATGATCAATCTGGTTCCCTCGTCGGTCAGCCCGGTTGATCAAGTAGTAAATCTAGTCACATCCTTAGTTGAACTAGTTGACCAAGTGGTTGATCCGATCCCATTCTCGATCAATCCCACTCTCCCACCAGAGAGTGAAAACCAAGTGGTCGATCCGATTTCCTCCTCGGTCAATCCCCCTCTCCCATTAGAGAGCCAAACCGAAGCGGTCGATTCATCTCCACCTGTCGACCCCATTCTCCCCTTGGAGAATGAAACCCAAGTGGTCAATTTGAAGTCATTATCAATCGATCCTACTCTCCCGCTCAAGAGTGATCACGATACTTCCCACATTTTTCTCGTTGATACAGACTCTACCATGTTGAGGGGTATTCCTCCTTCTCCTTTGGAACCTCCTCCAAGTAATGAGGCCATCTGTTTTGATTAGGGTGTGCTAACCAGACCTCATCTTCCCTCTCACATTCCTTTCCAAATTACAGTGCAATTTTGTGGTTGGAATGTCCATCAGATGTTGCTAGATGAAGGTGCGTCTGTTAGTATTTTGTCCTCTTTTGCTTGGCAAGCTTTGGGTTGTCCTCAGCTTGCGTCGGTTACATAGAATTTGTTATCTTTTAACAAAAGAACCAGTCAACCTTTAGGGACCCTTCCTCAGTTTCCTGTAACTTTGGGAGGGAAAACTATCTTTAATGATGTCATGGTAGTCCAAGATCCCTTGGATTTCACTTTACTCCTTGGGTGGGTTTATGTCTATGCCATGAAAGCTATTGTGTCCACTCTTTTTTGTGTGATATCTTTCCCTCACGATGGAATAATTGTGACTATTGATCGACTTTAATTCATTGTTACTGATTGGATTACCTCCCTTAGTGGTTCTTATATGCAGACAGTTTCGCCCCTGCCACAGGTAAATTATGTGGCGTTGTCTCCCATGCCTTCCACTTCCGATGACAAAGACTTGGATCCAGTAGTTGACATGGTGACCTCTTCGGTAGGGATATTGGAGCCTGGCCTCCTTACCCCTCTGGCGACCCTCGACATGTGTTCCTTCCAGAGTGTGTTTCTTCCATCAAATGAAGATCTCTTGGAATCCATGACCAAGTTTTGTCCCTTGACATGGTGTCCTTCCAGAGCATTGTCCTCTTGGAAGCCGTGATCAAGACTAGCTTTGAGCAAGGTTTTCTGATTTCAAGCTCATTAAAAAATGAAACCAGCTTTGAGAATAGGTTTTCTGATTTCAAGCACATTAAAAAATGAAACTAGCCTTGAGCAAGGTTTTCTGATTTCAATCTCATTAAAAAATGGAACCAGCTTTGAGCATAGTTTTCTTCTTTCAAGCTCGTTAAAAAATGAAACCAGTTGAGGATAGTTTTCACGTCTCTGTAGGAACCTCATTAAAAAATGAAACAGAGATTACGAGCATAGTTCCCGTTTATGTGTCAAACTCGTTAAAAAATGAAACAATGGTCTAGGGATTATATCTAGAGTCATCAGCATAGTTCTTCTCATGTGTCAAGCTCATTAAAAAATTAAACAACTTCCCCCTCTCTGTTTGGGTCAAGTCCTGCGTATAGTATTTGAAGCTTCATTTCATTCTCCTTTGCAGTTGGATGAAACGAAGCTTGGGGGGAATTTGCCTCAGCCTCTGGAATTCATGCTGAAGTTAAAATGCTAGCTTATCAAGCTAGGGGTTAAGTACCAACCATGCGTTGGGAAGTCGCAAGAATAATTTTCTATGGTTCAAGCTTGTGTTAAAATGAAACCAGGTTCGAGCATAGTTTCGGCTAGTTTTAAGCTTGTGTAAAAATAAAATCTATCCCAATCATAGTTTTGTTTTGTTTTAAAGCTTGCGTAAAAATGAAAACAATCCTGAGCTTAGTCTTTGTTCTTTCTCAGGCTCATAAATAAATGAGAATAAGTTAAAAATATTAGTCTTTGTTCTTTCTCGTGCTTGTAAATACATGAGAATAAGTTATTGAGCTTAGTCTTTGTTCTTTCTCATACTTGTAAATCAATGAGAATGTAACCTAGTAAACTTTTATCACTTTTTCGGACTTGTAAAGGTTATACGAAAAAGGAACCCCCTGAAATTCCCTTTAAGCTCTTTTCAGACTCTCTAAATAAGAAATGTCGAGCGACCTTGTTCTTTTCACGCTTGTTAAAGTATTTGAAGAAAACGTCTGTTGAGTAATAGTTTATCTCTTTTTCGGTCTCATTAGACTACTTTACGAAAAAGGAACTGAGAGAGTTCTCTTTAAGTGTTTTTCAGACTCTATAAACATGAAAACCCCCCGAGTTTTCTATCTTTGGACTCGTCAAACAAACATCGAAAGGCCCATATGGGACCAAACCACTCCTTCCTAGGGTTCGTTAAGCATACTCTGAGGGACTCATCTGAAGTATGAGCTTACATTTCAAGCATATGTTATCCTCCTCAAGCTTGTGTAAAAATAAAGAGGTACTTGCTAGAAATGGTGGGAGAAAACTTTGGAAAGAAATGTGTCTAAACCTGTATTCCATGGAAGAGTCACCTTTGAACATGACACCCTTTAACTTGCTTTGTGTCTAGGTTGGGAAAATTCACTCGTCTCTTGATCATACTCCTTTATAAGATTACAAATCGGTCTATGATCCCTGTTTTTGAGTCAGTGTTTCCAAGATAGTTGTCATGTCATCAATATGTTCAAAGAGAAGTTCAACCCAGAAATCCTTCTATTGCATCGACCTTTTCTATAGTCCTTAATCGTTCTATTGTGTCGGACATCCCTGATTCAGTCTTGAATCACTTGTTACTCTAATCTACATCAAATCTTGTTATTCGTTTCATGTCATTGATGGGGGATACATTAAGGCCCTCCCGTGACAAGTCTTTTCCTGTCGACTTCAAATCATTATCCAAGAATTAGACTTAGAAACTAATTGGTACCTTAGAACTTGCATGCCTCAATGGTAGGTTTCCTCGATTTTGACAGTGGGTTTTCGTTATTGACCCTTGATCGGGAGATTCCACTGAGTGTTCGACCTCAACTCATTAATTCACATTCATTGGATTGTACTAGTGTACCTTGGGATTCATTGACATTAATCGTGATTTCCCTCGCACTTGTTAACGGTATACACTAATGACAGGTAATCAAGAGGTTTCTACCATGTTCGACTTCAACACATGTATTCACATGGTTAGATTCGCACTATAGAGTGGTGGAGATGAAGACCCTGAATCTTTTCTCATAGATTCAAGTTGCGTTGGAGAATATTCAGTTTGTACTGTTGCATAGATCCACATTGTATGTCACGTGGCTATGTTAAAATTTGAGTCTTTAACACATAGATCCACAGTGTATTTTTGGTGGCTATGTTCAAATTTGAGTCATATTGGCATGGATCCACAGTGTATGTTTGGTGGCCATGACCTTTCTTACTTGACATGGATCTTTGTATGTCAGCGTTTATGCTTTGAGTTATTAGTATTCTGAGTATGGGAATGCCTACCTTAGTGATGATATATTATTGTACTGTATTTCCTTATTTGTTGGCAGGTTTCTGACCGACGTGTTCCTTGTTCCCTACACACACTCGACAAAGTATTTCAGCTATCACTCTATTCTAATTTCATACTTTGGGGGGCTCTCTGTTACACATTATTTTCATCATCCCTATGAACCTTAATTATGTAAACCTATATGTTTCCTTTAGAGGGGTCATTGGCCTGAATTCCTAAAGAAAGAAGGGAGAAGAACTTTCCATGAGTTAAGAAGTTGTATTTTCCTTTGCAAAAACCCTATTTTGGAGGATTTCCGTAGGTTGCTATATACACAGGGTGCGAAAATGCCTAGTTTCCATAGGTTGCTCTATAGCTAGGGTGCGGAATTTCCGTAGGTTGCTCTATAGATAGGGTGCAATGACCTCCTGTACTTGGGAAAAATGAGCATCTTCTCGATGCTTCTAGAAGGAGAAGCTTCTATGGTGAGGTGGCCTACGAATGGTTTGGATCTTACTCACTTTCATGATTTAGTGGGATCATCCTAACCTCCTCACCTTATCCTCTTCAACTTATAAAAGGAGAGGAACTCTCATGGACAAAGTTAGTTGATTTTGTCTTGAGATTGTTAGCTTGGTCAGAGTGGTTTTAAGATTGGCTTTGTTAAGAAAGATTGTGAGTAGCTATCAGATCAATGGTCTCAAAATCCTTGGAGCAAGAAGTGTGTGGGAAGAAAGGAATCGTTGGAAGGAACCTTACGACATCAAGGAATCCGGTTGTAACCTCTCTTCCTATTATTAATATAATACAGTGGCATGCTTCTTTCCCATAGAATTATCTTTATTTTATTGCATAATTCCTTGATCATATGCATAGGTTGTCATTGAATATATTCTCTTTGCTTTCACTTTGGTTGGTTTGTGTCTCACTGCAGGATCAATATTACAAGAGCACTGGAGAAAAACAAGAACAAAAAAGACATAAGAAAGCAACACTTAAAGGTATGCCATTCATCCTTTCTTTGGTAGTAAATTCAATGATTGTAACATAGGGAAAGCATCATGTCCTGTCCTATTTTGTTCTAGATCTAGGTGGATCTAGGGAGATTAGTTTATGTCCGCATTCACCGATTTATCCGATAACAAGGCCAAAAGGGACAGTGACAGTTGGGGTGACTGGCTATGGGCAGTCAAACGATTAAGTAACGGCCCAGAAACTAGAATCCTATGCAAATTTCCACATTTCGCGATATTCTGTGAGTGTACGCGGGTTGTAGTGGCTCAGCAAGCGTGTGTACATGGGAAGTAATGGTGCAGGGAGCGTACACCTTAAAAATGATGTTTTTTAGAAGAGTTGTTCAATAATGGCTTGGTAAAGATAGCAAGTTAGATGGCCTAATGCCAGGTATGCATGTCAGGTGCAATTTAGGGTTATAACAGATGCCCCCTAAAGTGTGAGCTCATAAGAGCATCTGATGGCCGAAATACATTACAAATATTCACCACTGTACGACGCGAGTGAGCCCAAGGACCGGAGTTCAGGAGGTGCCATCTACAAAATTAACAATTTGTCTCACCGAGGTGGGCATACCCATGCTCAGGATGAAATAAAATCATGGCTACCAATCAAATACACTGCAGATCCATGTCATATAACTATATAAAGTGTAGTCACGAGCAATACACAATGAATCTACATCTCAAAATCAAAAGATATATATGTATAGTATCCATTTTTAAGAAGCCAATGATTCCTGATGGCTGGAGATGAGGTCTTCAGAGCTTGAGAAACAACTTCAAAATCTTCAAAACTCAGGTAGGAGTGTAATATGAGTGTAATACTTCACTACCCAGAGGTCTTCGATGGCTCGTCGGTAACAGACAAGAGGATCTTGATGATCAGGCATATAACTTCATTGATTTTGAGCAAGGACTTGATTGGTCTTTCGGGGTGGACGGGAATGAGGACAAGAGACAAACTGCAGAAGGTCTAACTCAAGTTTAGTAAGACTTCATTTAGACAAAATATGAGACTCAGGGAGCATGGCATTAACATAAGTTCACGATGCAGGAGGCAAAGAGAACTCTCCATATGTTTGGAAGGGTAACCAAACGGAGGAGGACACAACTCTATGTAGCGAGAACAACTTCCTAAGGTCAATATTGAATCCTAAGGTTTGATGAACAAATGGAAGGATGTGCTTTGTCCAAGGGCAACTCATTGTGTTGTCAAGAAAAATAAAATACTTTTCCCTTCCTCTTTTTGGGGTATATTTGATTTTTTTTTTTGTCTTTTTCAATAATTTTGGGAAGCTTGAAAAAGAATAAATAATGCTACGTTACAAAGGAGTATCGAGTGTCGCATACATACTAGTTCCAAGGGCAAGGAACACATTGATTCTCAGAGAAAGGGGACATATGCAGGAAAAGGACACTCAAAAACAATCCTCCATGGGTCAAGGTGTCAAGACGCAGAGGCAGAGTGCTACAAGGCTTGCGTATAAGGCATGCTTTAGATGGTTTAGTTGAGAGCAACATGGAGCCGATATTAGGTCAAATACATAGGAATGAAAATGCGATTAATAACACATAATGATAACGTCCTTCGATGTGATTTTAACGAGCCCAGAGAAGGTAAGCTCGACGGTTTTTCATTTTTAGAGAGTCTGAAAAAGCGTAAAAGGAGACTCCACTGGGGTACCTTTTTCAAAGGTAGTCTAGTCGGTTCGAAAAAGGGTTAAAATAGCACCGAACATACATCTATTCAAAATCATTTTAATGAGTGTGACAAAGAAAATATCACTCGACAATCTTTTCATTTTTAAGGAGTCTGAAAAGAGCTTAACTATGGACTCCGTCAGGGATGTTCTTCTGGACCAATTTAACGAGTGTGAAGAAACAAGGTCACTCGACTATCTTTTCAATTTTAGGGAGTCTAAAAAGAGATTAACTATGGACTCCATGGGGGTTCCTTTTTCGTAAGTTTTAGTCCCTCAGTCCCGAAAAAGGGTTAAATCTATACCTGAGAATACTCTTCTAGAGAACTGAGGTTCCTAGAGTATACCTTTGTTCGTACTTTTGACCATCTGGACCAAAAAAGGGGTAAACTATCGCCGGATAGATGTGCCTTCAAATTTCAGTTTAGCGAGCATGAAGGGAAACAAGATCGCTCGACAATATTTTCATATTTAGAGAGTCTGAAAAGGGCTTAAAAGAAGACCCGTTGTGTTTTGGGAGTCCTAAGGGTGAGGTCAAGAGTGATAATGAATCATGCAAATGAGGGTCATACTCGTAATCATAAAAAACTAATAAGGACTCCCGAGCCTATAGTCATTAGTGACGGCATGGACACCAAAATGCAACCAGGATCTACCTAGGGTATCCATGTGAAGGTAGGATCCACCACTAAATTACGACACTTCTAGAGCAAGAGTGAGGATTTCGTGCCTCAATTTGGTGGAATCGATCCTATGGCAAAGTGGAAAAGACAATGAGGTGCAACAAGTGGAGGTGGAAACCTAACTTACATGCACAAAGTTGAAAAAATGACTTTTTACCAAAAGACCTTTAAAATGACCCAACTCTCAAAAAAATTTCCCAATACCCAAAGTAACACTTATCATAACATTCTATAAGAAAATCATGAACCATACTAAATGATTTTTAAGTTAGAAAAAACGACAAAAGGGCTCGAAAAAATGACAAAAAGGGCCAAAAACGTCTATAAATAGAAGTTTGGCAGCTCATTATCACTATTACGAATTAAGAATTGACCAAAACTCAAAAAACACCCCTTTGTCAAAAGAGTTGATTCTAGGAGCTTTAGTGGACGAAACAAACTTTTGCTTGGACCAAGTAAGTTCAAATTAGCACCTCCTGCATTTCCATTCCTCCTTTTTGTATTTCTTTTTGTTTTTTGGGGGGGCGCTGACCTTTAAAAGGGTCATCCATGCGTGTACGTGGGCTGTCCAAGAACAACCTGTGTGTGCATGAGGGAAGAAGAGAAACTACCCACGTGTACACGCGACTGTCCTCAATACAACCCACATACACTCTCAATAAGTGGGAAAAAAAGGAATGCAAGAGTTAACTCCATTTTTTTTGTGTTTGCAGGATGTATGTTCATTGGAGAGAGAGGGAACATGAGGAATTTGATTTTTTGGTCTCATAAGACACCGTTGTTGTCACAATGCAGGTTGCTAAAGTTCTTCGAGTGTTCGTTTATGAGGGCACAACCCAGGTTGCTAAATGCATTCATAGATTACTGGCATCCTAATGCAGAGGCATTCATGCTCAAGGGGCAGTCATTGACTCCAACGACTGAGGACATTTACTTTTTGACTGGTCTCTCGAGGAGAGGGGATCTAGTAAACTTGCACACTTTTCCCCCCAGGCCACACAACATCAAGGATTTGATTGGACTCCATTGCGAGGCTGGTACTGAGAAAGTAGGTTCTCAGGTGCCTATAAACAAGATCAACAACCTACCACTGAAAGTGATTGTTCTACTCATTGGGAGGATTACTGGATCCACAGCTTTGCATCAGGCTTCCCGGGCACACATGCATTGTGCAGTTCAGTGCTTGAATGCACAAATTTTTTACTGGAGCACAACCATGCTGACATGCATGAAGAGACAATTGACAGATTGCCGAGTGCGGGTGCATAGGAACTTCAGGTTTGGGACCATTTTGTGCTCTTTCTTATTTGAGAGGGTACCCATTCTCAGTCCTCGAGAGACGGTATGAGGTCACAAGGCCACTCTCCCAGCACTATGCAGATGGGTGGCGCTGTTTTCGCGACAGGGTGGGGGGAGGATCATTGAGGCGTTCGATGACAAGTTTTTTGACTAGTGGTCTCGACAGATTCTAATGACAGAGGACTACCCCTATGTCAGGATCGCCTTCTCCAAGGACCCTGACATGACCATACCTCTTAGAGTAGAGCGAGGAGAGTTAGGTATGCTTGTTTTTTCAAATTTATTTAATTTTTATTTCTTTTTTATATATATCATTTTTTTTTGTGTACCAGAGTATTTGACAAGTATGTATCCATTATGTGAAGATGTGGGACCAGTGCATCCAATAGATTTTCGAGGACTAGGCGACGTCCTCGACCAGAGGTAGGACCAACAGTAGCAGGGGGGCCTCCAGCCAAATAGGCTGATAGAGTTTTGAGACGGGTGGAACGGAACCCTGCCGAGCTCACTCGCACAGTCCCAATGGTAGAGATTGAGGACCTGCCACCGTCGATGCAACCTCACGTAGTTAGGGTGCCACGGAACTGGGTCCATATTTTCCAGTGTTTGGAAAATGCCATTGTTCGCTACAGCAGAGCCAACAGGCCCTGCCCCACCCTTAGCTAGGCTAGACTACTTATGTGCCGAGAGCACCTTTTGTATATTTTGGAGGGCATAAGCCCCGTGACTCTGACTAGACATATTTTTGAGGCGCTTGCACCCACCCATGTACTCTGATATTTTTTGATATATATATATGGATTTTTTTAATCTTTTTTATGTATTATGGATTACATCTATTTTACAAATGTATTTACATGTGCGTGTGTGTGCGTTTTCTTACATGTGTGCAATATGCCAATCTAATACATGATTAGCTAGAGTATATGTGATTTGATTCAATCTCCTAGGAACATGGATATACATAATGTAATCAAAACTTCGTTCTAAAAGACTTACCCTAAGGAACTATCGGTGTAGTGTAGGATCATAAACGCGGTAAACCCCATTTAAATGAGACACAACCATCTGAGCATCTAAGTAGACCCAGAGGTGAGAGATACCATGCGACAAAGCATCACAAATCAACTCTAAGACTGCGTTGTATTCAGAGATATTGTTTGTGGTGTCATCTAAACAAATACCTCCTGAAGATAGAAACTGGCCCTGAGGTGTGAAAATCACCCAGGCTGCGGAAGCAAGCCTCTGAGTGTGCCAGCTAGCACCGTCCGCAAACCCAACGAACACCTCTGATTCACTTGACATCTGCCACAGTGAAAAAGATGACATAAAAAATGACACGTCCATAAAACCAAAAGACAAAAACTAAAAGAACATGTACAAGAATTATACATATGTTACAAGAAGTCACCCAAGGTGACCCACCTAGGAGTAATACTTCTTGATGTAGAGCCCATTTCTAGACTCCGCCAAAGCATTTCCCTCAAAATCCACCAAAAAATAAGTGCCCTTCTTTAGAACCTCCTTGACGATGAAAGGTCTGAACCACATGGGTTTGAACTTGCCTGCCCCCAGGGGATCCTTATCTTGGTCATAGACTAGGACAAGGTTGCCTTCAGAAAAAATCCGAGGACAAATGAACTGATCATACTGATACTTGACTTTATGTTTGTGAGCCTCATTAGCTAAGTTTGTGTCCCGATGCTGCTCATCGAGCTGCTCAAGAAATAATAAACGCTCTTCAAGCGGTAAAGTGTCTAGCAATAACTATACTACCAACTTTAGAGAGGGGATATGGCACTCTATTGGAAAGACTGCTTCCATCCCGTAAATGAGTTAAAAAGGTAAGAAACTGGTTGCAGTCTTAACAGACATTCAATAGGCCCATAATGCCGAGTATAAAATCAAATGCCAGTTTGACCTGGCCAAATTGATCGTTCGATGTAAGATAGTCTTAAGGGATTTATTCACAGCTTCCGCCTGACCATTCGCTTGTGGGTAGTAGGGTGATGAATGTTCTTGACTCAACCCAAGCTTTGATGTTAACTCAAACATCATTTTGTTCTGAAAGTGTTTGCCATGGTCAATGACAATCTCTCTCGAGATGCCGAACCTTGCTATTATCTGGTTAAACAAAAAGAGAGCTGCAATCTCTCCATCATCTTTAAATGTTGGCATAGCTTTGACCCACTTCGTGAAGTAGTCTACTACTAGGATGATATAATGGTGCCCCCTTGCGGAAGGAGGGTTGCATGTAGCATAATCAATCCCCCACTTGGTGAAGGTACCAACTGTGATGATGGGAAACATGGGAGTGGGGTGTGCCCTCATCTTCTGAGAGAAGATCTGACACGGGTGGCACTTCTTGGCCAATTCAACACAATATTTGATTAATGTTTGCCAAAAGTAACCATCTCATAGAATCTTTTGGGTTGTTTCCAACCCAGACAAATGACCGCCACATGCTCCAATGTGGAAATCGTTAAGCACGATTTCCACTTCTTCATGGGTGAGACACTAATGAAGAATGCAATCTACACCTGGACGATACAGAGTGTCCTTGAGTATGAGATAATTTTTGGCTTGATGGCGTATACGATGATGCTCATCACGAGAAGAAGAGGTAGGGAACTCCAAAGTCTAGAGATAGACTAGTATATCTCTATACCAGGGGTTTGAAGATGCGATCAGAAACATGTCTCCTTTGATAGGTGACTCTTCGGGTATAGCATCACTTGATTCGATCGGAAGTTCCGAAATGAGCTTCGCAAAGACCAACGAACTTTGGGATTTCACCGAAACAAAATCAAAGTCGAATTCCTGGAGGATAACTATCCACCAATTGATATTTTCACCAATTACACGTCATGTCAACACATATTGAAATGGATTCACAACAGTAATGAGGGTGGTCTTGTGAAACAAGATGTAATGATGGAACCGTTGGATAGCATGAACTGCTGCCAATGCAAGTTTTTCAATGTGGGAATAATTGAGTTCTGGTCCAACCAAACCTAGGCTCAGGTAATAAATCACATATTCCAAAAGAAAATCATCCTCTTGAACCAAGACCATATCGATGGTCAACTCCGTAGCGGCCAAGTACAATAAGAAATCTTTATTATAATTGGGTGGTCGAAGCAAAGGGGTAGACGTGAAGGTGTGTTTCAATGCTTCAAAAGAGCACTAATTGGCTTCGTCCCAATGGAAAGGAACATCCTTCTTCAATAAACACATGAAACCCTTTGTGATCTCGACATAGTTTGCGATGAAACGCCGTAAAAAGTTCACTTTTCCCTGTAGACTCTAAAGCTGAGGGATTGTGCACGGGGGAGGCAACTGAACTATCGCCTCAACCTTTAGAGGATCGACCATCATCTCTGTTGTCGAAACTATAAAACATAGTAGACGACTCAATGTGACGCAAAAACTACATTTGTTTGGATTCAAGCGGATCCAGTAGTAGCAAAATCACTCAATGATAAGTCAGAGGTGTGCAGGATGATCAACTTTCTTGCGAGATCGTGATGCTAAATCATAGAGATAAGTCTCGACTATGTGTTTGAGTTCATGGAAATCAAAAGGCATGGCCCTCTGAAACATAGCTCCATCATTTTTCAGACCAAAAGGCATCTTCCGATAAGCGAATGTACCCCACGGACAGATGGAAGCAATTTTGTGTTGGTCTTTGGGCTTGATCTGTATCTGATTGTATCCTGAAAAGCCATCCATGAAAGAAAAGGCTTCACAACTTGCGCATTCATCGAATATTTGGTCAATAAATGGTGTGGGGAAATTGTCTTTTGGACAGGCCTTGTTCAAATTACGGAAGTTCGTACATACGCGAATCGTACCCTATTTTTTGTTGACTGGAACGGGATTTTACACCCATTGAGTCAATTGGATGGGGTAGATGAAACCATCTTGGAGTAGTTTCTCTACTTCAGTATTAATAGCTGTTGCTTTCCTAGGATTTTCTGAACGAAGCTTCTTCCAGAACGACTTAGCATCAGGATATGTTGTGATTCCGTGTTCGGAAATTCTTGGATCTATGCCTGGCATTTCCTCATAATACCAAGAAAACATGTCGCATAATTCTTTAAATAAATCTGTGTAGATTTGAATCTCCTCGAGGGAGAAGTCC
>JASDQU010347556.1:0-12373 GCA_032191745.1 Picea mariana
CCACCCAAAACTTAAACCCCTCTTTCAAGACACATGCATGGAAAGGAACTACTAACCTTTTTTACTAATGTTTGGTGTAGATCCTCCGTTGCGCTTTGCCCACTTCCTTGTGCTGCTCCTTCCAAAGTTAACCTGCAATCAAGAAAAAACACTACGCATGCATGCTATTTCTCTACTTGAGGGTTAGAAATTAAGCATAAATTACACAAATCATAGATAACTCATGCATTGGGATGGGAAAATTATTCTTTTATTATTTTCAAAATGAATCAACTTACAATCAAAATCGAGATCGGCCACCGCTCCTTGATCCTGATCCTGGGCTCCTCCTCTTCTTTGTCCTCCAACTACTTTGTGTTAATTCTCCTTAGGCTTGAGGAAAGGCTAAAGGGTTGGGACAAATGGATTTGGCAATTGGGCAGAGTTTCTTCGCTATATTTTTCCTCTTCCAAATAGTACCCCTACCCCTTCTTTTATAGGATAGAAGGAGCTAGGGTTTTGGATGAAATCTCGGCCATACATGGCTGGGAGTTTCAGTTAAATGACCCATATATTTTTGTCCCGTCGGCAAATTTCCTGTTTTTGTGCTTTGTTAGGTAAACACGGGCTGTAGTAGGCCTGCCAGCGTTCACCCACGTGCAGTAGTGGGTTAGGGCGCGTGTACCTTTCCCCAAAAGGATTTTTAAAGAGGTTTCTCAGCAGATGTTTTGGCAATGAAGGGCAATGATTTGGCCTGATGCCAAGTAAGTATGTATGGTGCAATTTAGGGTTATAACACTGGGGTATGCCACCTTCAAGCCCACCTTTGGACTTCTTTCTCTTATCGATACCTTTTTTTTTTTAAAATTAATAAGGATGAATAAAAGAAAATATCTAATGACATGAACAACAATAACCAACAACCATGCATATTCTAAATATTCAATTAAACAATAAATAAATACATAGCGGAATACATTCATATACAGGTAAATAATACCATAACAGAGAGCACTTATCTTTATAAAAGATGACACCAACTGTCTATAGACCAAGGATGTTCCACCCAACCGTAGACACTACTGTTCCAAATCTCAACAATAGTGTCACGCCCAAGCCAGGTCTATGAATCCACAAGGATGGTTCCAGAGTGTTACTTGGATTCCTAAACAAGCCAACACTCAAGATCTCATAGGCTTTCCCAGTACACACAACAATCCAAGTACCCAACTCTCTTCTACCCAACCTGCACCGCCCAAGAGAATGGATGTCCACCCTTCTCTACCACACAGTCCCTCAGGAAGTCCTTCTCCTTCTAGGGCTCCAACACAACTGATCCAGAGTATCAATGTTGGAACTCTCAGGACTCGCAGTTGTGAACAAAGATGGACACAGGAAAACCCATCTCAGACATGCAGGCCTTAAGTCATGGCTGGATTACACTAACGACCACTACAACCAACAATACCATGGCTACTCTTTGGCAGTGATTTCCCTTTCCCAAGCCAAGATACAGATGAGGATGGATCAATGAGTGATAGGTAAGTAAGGGGTGAATGAACAAGTGAGAAAGTGAATGAACACATGAACCAATGAGAAAGTGAATGAACTCATAAGCGAATGAAGGAGCGAAGGAGTAGTCAACTAACCCCCCAACAGACCAGGGGTGGGTTTAAGTATTTCATGGGTAATAAAGGACCTCCTCACCTCCCCCAAGAATCTCACATAACTGATCCACTCCCTTAGACAAAAGGGTAATTAAAATAGGAAATAACATTTTCCCCCTCAAATTCCGTCTCTTGTGGAATCATAGCCCCCTATAACTCTAGTCCTTGTCCGTCTAACAACCAATGATGTGTGTATTATTTATTAGGTAGACTATCCTCTTTTAATTTTTTGGTCCCTCTGGTCTCTTGACAATTAACAAAATACATTATTTAATATGGGGCTAAAAACCTGAGGTGTTACATCCCCTCCCCCTTATTTTGGCACTGTCCTCAATGCATATACAAAATAGAGATCAAAATCTCAAAATTTATTCAAAAAGATGTGGGTACTCTACCCACATGGCATCATGCTCCCAGGTAGCATCTTCAAGACCGTAGCAGGTCCACTGAACTTTTACCATCTCTATAACTTGATTCTAGAGCATTTTGACCTTTCTGTCCAATACCCACACTGGCTGGACCTGAAAGTATTCCTCTGTCTCTACCTGAATCAGATGCCAATATATAACATGGTTAGGATCATGTACATATTTCTTTAGTAAAGAGACATGAAATACAATATGCACATTCACGGAAGCAGGCAATGCAAGCATGTATGCAACTGGACCTATTCTGTCTAGTATTTCAAATGGACCACATAACTTGACTTCCCACTTTGTACAACTACCCAATTTCAAAGATATTTTCTTAGGCTTCCCTTTCAAAATTACATGCTCCCCTACTTTAAATTCTCTAGATGTCCTGTTCTTATTTGCATAAAAATTTCTGTCTATCCTGAGTTGCCTTTAAATTCTTCTTGATCTTAACCATGTGGTCTTCCATATCCTTGAGAAAATCTGGCCCAAATACCACTCTATCTACTGGGTTGTCCCAACTCACTAGAGTATTGCATTTCCTACCATAAAAGGCTTCAAATGGGCTCATTATCAATGAATCTTGATACCCATTATTATATGCAAAATCAACCAAGTGCAAGTAATCTTCCCACTTAGATGGCTTATCCATCACATACATTCTCAACATATCTTCAATTACTCGGTTAACTCTCTATGTTTTCCCATCTGACTATGGATGGTATGTTGTGCTAAAGTTTAGATTTGTACCAAATCCTTTAAACAATCCCTTCCAAAAATTGGAGGTAAACTTTGTATCTCTGTCCCAGACAATTTTCCTATGTATCCCATGCAGCCTAGCAATATTTCTCATGTAAATTTCCGCAATATTAGTTGTTGTATGGGTTGTTTTTATAGAAACAAAATGAGAAGCCTTTGTTAATTTTTCAACCACTACCATGATTGAATCATGTTGTCTTGTTGTCCTGGGTAATTTAGTTACGAAATCACTGGTTATCACTTCCCATTTCTTCTTTGGGATTAGTAATGGCTGCCACAAACCTACTGGGTGCCTATGCTCAACCTTCACCTTCTGACATTACATACAATGAGCGATGTAATAAAAAACATCCTTTTTCATTCCCGGTCAGAATAATTGGCTTCTTACTACTGTAATTGTTTTCTTGTAACCGGGATGTCCAACATAAGGAACATCGTGCATTTCCTTCAATACCAAATTCCTCAGTTCTCCAGAACTAGGAACATAGATTCTATTCTTATGCATAAGTAATCCATCTTCCGTTACCTCATACCCCTTTATTTTCTGTTGTACATTTCCTTGTTGTAAGATTTCCTTTACCTGTAGGTAATACTGATCTATAACAAGATCATCTAAAATTATGCTCTTCAAGTCTGACTAATGCATACTGACAACAGTATCATGCATGAGATGCACTCTTCTACTAAGTGCATTGAGAAATTTATTATCTTTTCCTTTGATATGATTGATATCGAGGTCATATTCACTTAAAAATTCCATCCATCTTATTTTCCTGGAATTCAAGGTTGGATGTTCAAAAAGATATTTCATGCCAATGTGGTTTGTTCTTAATTCAAATCTTTTTCCCATGAGGTAATGCCTCGACATCTTTAAGGCGTGGACAATGGCAACAAGCTCCAAATCATGTGTGGCATAGTTCCTCTCATGTTCCTTAAGATTTCTGGACTCGTAACCAATGACATGTCCATTTTGCATGAGGACTCCCCCAAGTCCTTCCTTACATGCATCTGTACATACCACAAAAATTTCATTTGGGTCAACAATACTTAACACAGGTACACTAGTAAGTAATTCCTTCAATAGATTAAAATTCTCTTTACACTTAGGTGTCCATTCAAGTTTAGTTCCCTTCTTTTGCAAAGAAGTGATGGGATGAACAATCTTAAAGAACCCTACTATGAACCTTCTGTAGTTACCAGCTAATCCCATAAAATATTTGACTTCTGACACATTTTTGGGTGTTGTCCATCCTCTAATGGCTTCAATCTTCTCTGGATCTACTACTATGCCCTGCTTTGAAATAATGTGTCCCAAGTAATGGATCCGATTTTGATAAAAGGAACACTTACTCAACTTGGCATACAATTGATGTTCTCTCAGCACTTGCAATATCAGTCTTAAGTGATGTTCATGCTCCTCTTTAGACTTAGAATAGACAAGTATGTCATCCAAGAACAATATGACAAACTTATCCAAATAATTTATGAATATGCCATTCATTAAGCACATAAACACAACTGGTGCATTGGTCAGTCCAAATGGCACCACTACAAATTCATAATGCCCATACCTGGTCCTAAAGACTATCTTCTGAATGTCTTCTTCCTTGATTCTTACCTGATGGTATCCTGACCTCAGGTCAATCTTTGAAAATGGCTTTTCTCCTCTTATTTGATGAAAGAGGTCATCAATTCTAGGTAGAGGATACTTGTTCTTTATAGTATACTTATTCAGTTTTCAAAAGTCAATACACAGCCTCAAGGTTCCATCCTTCTTTTTTAAAAAGAGTATTGGTGCTCCCCAAGGTGAAACACTTGGACGTATGTACCATTTCTTCAATAATTCCTCCAACTGCATTTGTAATTCTTTTAACTCTGGTGTGCTCATTTTGTAAGGTTTTTTTGACATCGGGGCAACTCCTGGCACTAAATCAATAGAGAAATCTATCTCCCTTTTTGGTGGAATCCCTGGTATTTTGTGGAATACATCCTCAAATTCTCGTAGTATGGAGAAATCTTCAAGGATTTCCCCCCTTGTCTTTTCTGGATCCTCCACATGGGCTGCATAAAATTGACATCCTTTCCTAAAACAATCTCTTCAGATGTAAGGATGAAATATCCCTTATAGATATGGGTCTTGGAACTCCTTTCACAATGCTCTATTTTCCATATCCATGAAGACATGTAAATGTCTTGCCATGACAATATAGGACAACATGATGCTTGTCCAGCCAATCCATTCCAATTAGAATATCATAAGACCCCAATGGCATGATATTTATATCAACATTTGTATTCACACCATTAAGACTCATGGAACATCCTCTGACCACATCATGGATTCTCCTTTTGGTTTCAATGGCTAGCTGAACCAAACTTGATTTTCCAAGCTTACTTTTCTCCAGATGTAATATATCCACTATTTTAGGGTCAATGTAACAATGAATTTCTCCTGAATCAATTAAAATAGCAACATGATGATTTATGATCTTACCTTCCACCTCGATCATATTGGAGTGGTACTCTACTTGCCAATCATCTAAATCTACATATATTCTTCCCATATATTCAACTATTGTAGCCTCTTGGACGTTGTGAATTGTCTTCACTCTGTCCTTTCTGTGTGGGCAATCCTTGCACATGTGATCTTTTTTGCATCCCCAACATTGGATAGGTGGTCTTCCACTTTTTCCCAAGGATTCTTCTTTCTTGGATTGACCCTTAGCATACTGATCTTGATGATTTCTATTAGGCTCATTCCTATTGAAGGGAGGTTTGAATCATTTCCTCCTCTGATCGAAATTCTCCTTCTTCTTATCCTTCCAAGATTTCTGCATGGATTCTCTAGCCTAGCCTTGCTCATACAGGTATTTAGCCTTCCTAATGGCCTCAGTCAAGGTCTTGGGCTCATCATACCTAATATTTTCCTTATAAAAGGCTAGCAGTCCACTCAAAAACCTCTGTATATTTACCTTTTCATCATTTATAAACCCAACATACTTTAACAATCCCAAGAATGTCTTCTCGTATTCTTCCATAGTCATGCTTCCTAGCCTGAGTTCAAAGAACTCTTGAATTTTCTTGTCATAGAAATGCTCTGAGAGGTACTCCTTATGGAAGTACTTCTTGAACTGCTTCCAAGTGATCCTATTCTCATTAATATGTTCAACTTGAATCATTTGATCCCACTACATTGCAAATTTCCCATGTAAATGGTAGGTGACAATTCATGCTTCTAGATTTGATGAATAGTTATGCAATTGAAAATATCTCCTGAGTCCAAGAAACCATGCTTCAACGTCGTCGTCCTCCCTTTATCTTCCACCATCAAAGGATGGTGGTTTGAGCTTCCTCATCTCTCCTTGCAAATTGTCCACCTCTTGTCTCCTTCTTTGGTGCCTAACAGGAGACACCACTGGGCTTCTTACAAAATCTTCCAATGCATAAAACTTTCTTGATGAGTAAGGAGGTGAGTGGTGTCTATGAGTTCTTCTAGAACTTATTGAATTACCAACTCTTCCATGATCATATATTCTTTCATGACACCTGTATTCTTCCTCTTGCTTCGATCCATTCTTGGCTTGACTTTGCAATTGATTTAATATCTACAACACTCGAGCATTTATCTGAATATTCTCCCTGATCAACCTCTTGTTGTCTACCTTGTAGCTCTGCACTTATATTTTCAGGATTCTTATAGTTTCTATCAATGTTTATTTCTCCCCTCGACCCTTGCGCCCATTAGATTTTGTCTCTGCATTGCTAGTTCTAGTATTCTGGCCTTTGGCCTCCTTATCATGGCTGGAGGCTCCTTCACCTTCCTCCATTTCTTGAATACACATTCTGAGCTAATTTGTTTAAACCCCTTAATTCTGCAAAATGTGCAAGTGACCATTTTGTTAGAATTAAGCATATGATAAACAAAATTTTCCAAACCATGTTATAGGTCCCTTTTCTTCTGAATTCATGAAAAACATATATGTATCAATTTGCACCATATAACACTTCCATGTTATACCTTGGCTGATACATAATTTAGCTATGCACAAGCACTCCCTTCAAACCGCTTTCCCATGTGACCACGACTCGAAACCGTGGCTAAATCCTTCCTGACGCTTTTTGTGTTAGAAATTACTATATCGGAGATCGTCTGGTTGAAAATCGATCGAGGGTTGAGATCATGTGGTTGAAAATAGATCGAGGGATGAGATCGATGGTCAACAGTAATAGCGGGATGACAATGTGATCGCTCTTTGTCAGAGAGCTCTGTCCCCACAATCTAAAATGTGATCACCCAAATCTCCTTTAAATAATGGTCGATGATCCCTTGTCCCAACGAGATCAACAACGCTGGAAAATAGTGGGTTGTGAACTAGCACGTCCACTAATTTTTCCTCCTCTCCCTGCAATGGTTCCCCACCATTGATTTTTCGTTCATAGATTGATGACTAACTGTGTGTCCTTCTTCCTTAGTGCCCTGTTCCAATATCACACTGACAAGCGCTAGATCCTTCCTCACCTGTGACCTTCGGTTGTGACCCATGGATTACCCTCCTGGGAGCTTCACAAATTTGGAACCTTCAGCCAGGACTAGATCAACGATCCTTTCCCTCATTCATGGTCAACGATGGAGGTCCACTTTGGGACTTCTCGCTTCAGGAGTTAGACACTTTCGACCTCTGCTTTCCCTCAGAGTACTCCATACCCGAAGTTCCATATCAGGCACCACACGTCTCTCACCGAAAAAATGGTTGTGAATCGCTTCGTCTCTTCGGGTTTTGAGATTTTCAAACTCTCCACCTTCACTTTCTCCTGGAGTGTCGATCCTCCGAACCGCCACAAGATCTATGACTCACATTTGTTCATGCACAGATATGACGAATGAGACTTAAACCTACTCAACCTTTTTCTTTTCCTTCATTAGATGACCCTTGTTCACCTTCCCTCCCATCCAATGATCCCAGATCTCTCTTGATTCCACAGTGGCGATCGCTCCAGAATTTGAAAGGGATGATCATGATCCTTCGATCCATTACAAAGGATCTTTGACATTTTGGCTCCTACATTGATTCTGCAATGCCATCCCTACTGAGATTTTAAACTTGAAGGTCATAATTCGATCTCGACTCTGACCAACAGACCCGGCCCATACTGGCCCGGTGTTTCAACCAAAATCTCTGATACCAATTTGTAATGTCCCCAGCCAGCCACAGGCCATGGTATGCCATATTCAAGACCACCCTTGGACTTCTTTCTCTTACCAATACTTTTTTTTTTAAATTAATAAGGATGTATAAAAGAAAATATATAACGACATGAAGAACACTAACCAACAAGCATGCATATTCTAAAGATTCAATTAAACTATAAATAAATACACAGTGGAATACATTCATATACAGGTAAATAATACCATAAAAGAGAGCACTTATCTTTATAAAATATGACACCAACTAGCTACAGAATAAGGAATTTCCACCCATTCGTAGACACTACTGCTCCAAATATCAACAATAGTGTAACCCCTGAGCCAGGGCTATGAATCCACAAGGATGGTTCGAGAGTGTTACTTGGCATCCCAAACTAGTCAACACTCAATCTCTCACAGTATTTCCTAGTACTCATAGCAATCCAAGTACCCATCTCTCTTCTACCCATCCTACACCACCCAAGAGAATGGGCCTCCACCCTTCTCTTCCACGCAGTGCCTCATGAAGTCCTTCTCCTTCTAGGTCTCTAGCGCAACTGGTCCAGAATATAAATGATGGAACTCTGAAGACTCATAGCTGTGAACAAAGCTGGACACAAGCCAACGCATCTCAGACATGCAGGCCTTAAGTCATGGCTGGATTATACCAGTGACCACTACATCCAACAATACCATGGCTACTCTTCAATAGTTTGTTTCCCTTTCCCAAGCCAAGATGCGAATGAGGATGGATCAATGAGTGATAGGTAAGGACAGGGTGAATGAACAAGTGATAAAGTGAATGAACGAGTGAGAAAGTGAGTGAACACATGAACCAGTGAGAAAATGAATGAACACATAAGTGAATGAAGGAGTGAATGAGAAATCAACCAACCCCCCAACATACCAGGGGCGGGTTTAAGTATTTCATGGGGAATCAAGAACCTCATGGACTCCCCCAAGAAGCTCATGTAATTGATCCACTCCCTTAGACAAAAGGGTAATTAAAACAGGAAATAACCTTTATCCCCTCAAGCCTGCTCTCTTGTGGAATCATAGCCCCCGATAACTCTAGTCCTTGTCCGTCTAGTAGCAAACGATGTGTGTATTATTAATAATGATCAAAACATTACATTTCTTAGGCACACTAGCCTCTTTTAATTGTTTAGGTCCTTTGACCTCTTGACAATTAACAAAATACATTATTTAATATGGGGCTCAATACCTGGGGTGTTACAGGAGTGGGGCATACCCGCTCCACAAGATCCATAGATGAAAATATGGATGGATTTGATGGCTCGTCATGGTGGTGTGCCTATCATGAAATATGATAAATCTTTCTTCCAGTGCCTGAGAGATCAACTAATTGTGGTGGAGGACTATGATTATGCCACGAAAAACTTCCATGGGGATCTTGACTTAGATATTCCTGAGGGATCTCAATGGGGAGACATAGGTTAGGAGAAAATTTTTCATTATATGATGTTTTTGATAATTTAATTATATAAAATGTTTTCGTTGTTTATCCAAGACTAATCAAGTCCTCTCAATAATGAAGATGTGGTGGCTTACTGTCCTCCAGGATCATCTGCCATTCAGGGGAGATGAGAGATAGACACTATGGCGGGTCGAGGAATGGATGCTGAGGATCTCGAGGAGATCGAGAAGAACCTAGAGGGATTAACCATGAACATCCCTGATATCATGGTAGACAGAGCTACCAACACCATACAATTGGCGTATCAACATCTATTGGTCGATTTCTCCGTAGAGTGGCACGAGTAGTTGTTTGGTACAATGAGAAACATCCTTGATGATTTTGTGTATGAAGCTATGAGCTTCACTATTTTGATATTTTGGTCTCTGGACAAACACTTTTTGTAACTTTTGACGTATTAATATAAAGTTCCTATTGACTTACTTGTCTTTCTATGGGATCGTTATCTTTTGCGGTAAGGTCATTTTTTCAGAGAGAAAAAAGAAGAAGAAGATTGTATCATATGACGACTCTCTCCCTCCTTCTACTTGTGCACGAGATTTATTCCTCACCCAGTCTGTTGGTTGTAGCGTAGGATAATGATGACCCTTTTTATTCAATTTTGCAAGCCATTGTGGGGTGGGTTTTCATTTCCAGCTTAAACAAGCATAACTAAATTGTAAATTCGCTTTAAATAAACCATCTGCAACAGAAACAAACCAATAAATTAATTAATTTTCTCAATAATTTATTAAGTTACCATTGCACTGAGACCACCTACAGGTTTAGGAATCTAGATGTTTAAAATAATGAGCATTGCAGAATGGGCTTAGGCCTAGGACGGATTTTGTCGAAATTATTCATTATAGCTGTTATCCTATCTTAAGAAGTTGATATTGTTTATTAAGCAGTTGGTTAAGCGGTTTAAACTAATGATATGGTTCTCCCCATATATTGTTCTTTAAATGGGATTAGATTTGCATCCGACCCTCATCTTCAGAGGTCTTTCCCCTTAAAGAGAGCAATGAATGAATGAAAAATAGTATATATCCGTCGATCCAAAAGGCCTTTCGTACATATTTTTTTTTCAATATATATCTCTCCTTGCCTATCTATAGGAGCCATACCCATTCATTATAGATCCACCAGATACATATCAAGTTCCAACGGATCCATCAGATGTTGAGATAGATGCGTTTAGGAAAGATTGAGGAAGTATCATATATCTATTTCACTGTATTTATATAGATCGTTCAAGTCTACAATGCAACCAATAGTGTAAGGTGTTCACATTTAGATCCTTTCCTTGATTCATGCAAATTGAAATAATAATAATAATAAAAAAATCTGAACATTAAATGGGATGGGTGGAGCTAATGTTATCCAACGCTGCAATTATTGCCAAGAAACCAGAGTATGTGTAGGAGTGAGAGTTTTACCAGGGAAGTTAAAGGCAGGGTTGTGCAGGAGTAAAAGCAAGTAGTGGATTATTTCAATACAACTTATTTAGCCAAGGTTTTTCAGAGCACAAATGAATATTCCGTTAAGCCATGAATCTACTTAGTGTATGTGAGCTACTTTGTTGTTTGTAGAATGGACATAACACTCACATCAGAGCTAAAGTAGATGGAATTGTAGTAGAAAGGCATTCATTATGGTATACTTGTCAGAACCCATTAATGAGTACTCAATATCCTGTCACATGGAGGAAAGAAAATGTATGAGATACTCCAAAGAAAAATGACATTTAATCAACCTTTTATTTAAAATACTATCAACAAATCGATAAAAATCAAAGCATATCATTAACAATCTCCTGACCATACACAACAACCATAGATAATACATATCTATAGAATTTATTTTGTCGTGACAAATTTTCTTCCAAGACGTGGATTATTAGTCTAGAGAATAGAAAAAGTGGCCTTTGCGTTGAAAATATGGCATGCACTTTAAATTCCATGTCTATATCAAAGGTGTCAACCATAAATGCCTTCAATACATATGATGCAGACTTTGAGCTGATTGTAGAACAAATTAACTAGTTGGATAGTGTTGGGATTAGCCCCATCGTATTGAAAATTTATGACGGTTAAATTTTTGTACTCCCCTTCATTTTACAGTTAACCATTCAATATTCTGGCTACACTTCACTTCATTTTATATGATGAACAATTAAATTTTGTCCTCCCTTTATTTTAGGTTAAACATTTTGACAAGACTTCCTTTTATATTATGAACTCTTTAGTGGATAAAGACAACATCATTGGATAAAAACTTATCACGTTGGCTCTAGAGGAACATTAAAAAGAAAGTTGAAGAAACCTATAAAATCTTTAATGTATCTGTAAGAACCTTAAAGAGCAAGTTGAAGAAACTCATAAAAGCTTTAATGTATCTTTAAGAACCTTAAATTGCAAGTGGAAGAATCTCATAAAATCCTTACTGTAAGTGGAAATTTTGATTCTAAATGGAAATTTTAACAATGGAAAACTTCTATCGTAATGTTTCATATTAGAAGATATTACAAATTTTTGTAGAATTGTTTCTTCCGTCCACTGCTTTCTTGTATTTCATATAATATGTTTTCCAAGAAATTTCGATTGTAAATGAAAATTTTAATTTTTAACAACTCATCTCTTGCATATGGCAACGTAGTAATATTTCATATGAGAATATATTACAGATCTCTGTCAAATTTTTTTCTTCAGTCTACTATTTTCATGTATTTCATATAATGTGTTTTTTAAGAAGAAAAAAATAAAAATAAAAATAAATAAATAAACAAAAATTTTACAGTTTATACATATGACAAAATTAGAGTTTTTAGTTTGAACCGAACTTCAATTTATATGTTTTTCATTTAAATCCAATAGTCAAATACATTTTG
>JASDQU010347557.1:11850-24073 GCA_032191745.1 Picea mariana
TTTCAAAGAAAAGGGATTGAATCCCCAAGATTTAAGAATTATAAGAAGAACTCAAGGATGAGCTTCCCAGCCCAGAGTGTACACCAGCAGAACTTTCCCTCCTTGAGCGGAAATAAAACTTCTGGGTCTGTACCAGTGAAGTTTGATAACCCAAAGAGAGAACCTTTGAAATGTTGGGGTTGCGGAGAAGAATATCTACTGAGAGACTATCCGCACCGACAATAGAATATTCGGAGGATTTATAACATCTAGGAAGCTACTACCGTTAATGATGTGGCCAGGAGTGTACCACAAATTTATGCAGCCTTGGATAATAACCAAGCTGACCACCAAGCTTCAGTGGTGGAAATAGAGGATATGATTTCCAACCATCTAGTGTCTATTTTGATTGACCCTGGTTCAAATTTGAGTTATATAGCCCCTAAGGTTGTTGATAAGTGTAAACTATAGCCACAAAAACATACCAAACCATGGTTGGTACAGTTAGCCACTAGAATCAAAAGAAGGGTAGCAAAGGTTATACCAGCCTGCCAATTGATGTTGGGTAAATTCCCCACCTAAGCAACCCTTAACATATTACCCCTGGGATCGTATGATCTGTTGATTGGTATGGACTGGATAGCTGCCCATAAAGCCAGATTGGACTGTTACCATAAAACCTTAGAATGTGTAAGTAAAGAAGGGAAAAAGATAACCCTTCAAGGGATCCGAAAACCTGTCTTAGTGAGACAAATATCATCTCTGCAAATGAGAAAGTATTGCCGAAAGGGATGTCCCCTATATGAAATACAGGTGTTGAAAACAATCGAAGGTGAAAAACCAAGCCTCGAGGATCACCCCACCCTGAGAGAATACAAAGATGTGTTTTCGGAAGAGGTACCGGGTCTACCTCCGAGAAGGGACATAGACTTCTCGATAGAAGTTGCACCGAGAGCGGTGCCGGTGTCTAGGACACCCTACTAGATGAGCACACCCAAGTTAGTTTAACTCAAGTTGCAATTAAAAGAAATGATGGATAAGGGCTATATCTAGCTAAGCGTGTCTCCATGGGGATCACCAGTCCTATTTGTGAAAAAGAAGGACGTTACCCTTAGACTGTGTATAGATTATAGACAACTTAATAAGGTAACCATAAAGAACAAGTACCCCTTGCCCAAGATTGATGACCTGTTCGATCAATTGGGGGGTGCATCTATTTTCTCAAAGATTGACTTGAGGTTGGGATACCATCAAGTCCGAATTAAGGGTGAAGACATCCATAGAACTGCCTTCTGGACGAGGTATGGTCACTATGAGTTCATGGTAGTGCCATTTGGGTTAACCAATGCCCTTGCCACTTTCATGTGCTTGATGAACAATGTACTCAATAAATTCCTAGACAAATTTGTGCTAGTTTTTATTGATGATATATTAATTTACTCCAAGAATAGAGAAGAGCATGAAGAGCATCTTAGGCTTGTACTGCAAATGCCAAGAGAACATCAGCTCTATGCTAAATTCAACAAATGTGACTTCTTCTAGAAGAAAATACATTACTTGGGTCATGTTATATCCGAAGAAGGGGTAGTAGTAGACCCTGACAAAATCAAGTCTATCATAGAATGGCCTACATTGAAGGATGTTTCGAACATCATATCCTTTATGGGATTAGCAAGCTACTATAGGAGATTTATAAAAGGATTCTCCAAGATTGGTTGTCCAATCACTGCCCTTCATAAGAAGGGGACAAAATTCATGTGGACACAGAAATGTAAAGAAAGATTTCAAACCCTGAAACATATACTGACCCATGCACCCATGTTGAAGATCACCAACCCCGAAACAGATTTCCTCGTGTGCAAAGATGCTTGTAAGGAAGGGCTCGGAGGAGTCCTTATGCAGGGAGGGAATGTGGTCTGCTATGAATCCTGGAAATTGAAAAAACATGAAGTCAACTATGTGACTCATGATATAGAGCTGGCCGCTATAGTACACGCCTTAAAAATGTGGAGACATTACCTCCTGGGGAGGAAATTTGTACTCGTGACAGACCACTATGGGTTGTGATATTTGTTTGACCAACCGAAGCTCAATGCTAGACAAGCTAAGTGGATGGCTCTCCTTAGCGAGTTTGATTTTGAAATCAAACACATTAAAGGGAAAGAAAATAGGGTGGTCGATGCCCTTAGCAAAAGTGTGAAGAAAATTCACCTGACAGTAGTGAGCACTTGTGAGACGGATGTCAAGGAAAGAATCAGAAATGCACAAGAAACAGATCCCTTCGTTCAGACCGTGACCTCGTACCTGTAGCAAGAACCCACCGGAGAGAAATATGAAGGCTACCAGATGACCGAAGGAGGTCTACTCACTTACAGAAGCAGATTGTACATTCTAGAGTGTGACGACTTGAAAAGGTTCATATTGAATGAACTACATAAAAGACCCTATACTGGTCATCCAGGATACCAGAAGATGATCACGGCGACCAAGAAACAATTCTATTGGCCTGGATTGAACAAAGACATAGCTGAGTACTTAGCCAAATTCATAGAGTGCCAACAGGTTAAAGCAGAACACCGACACCCAGCAGGGTTTTTGCAACCTTTACCAATCCCCGAGTGGAAATGGGAAACCATCTCCATGGATTTCATCACTGGGTTACCAAACATGACCAAATAGAATGACACCATTATGGTGGTGGTGGATAAATTGAGCAAGTCTTCTCATTTCATCCCCGTGAAATCGACTTGCAAGGCAATAGATATCGCCCAGGTATTCATGAAGGAGATATTTAGACTACATGGTATGTCGAAAGAGATCATGTCTGACAGAGACACGAAATTTACTTCCAACTTTTGGAAATCACTGATGGCTGGTTTAGAGACCAAGTTGTTGTTTAGCACTACCTATCACCCTCAAACTGACGAACAGATAGAAAGAGTGAATAAAATATTAGAGGACATGTTAAGGATGCATGTAATGCATCATCCCAAGAAGTGGGAAGACTACCTACCACTGGTAGAATTCGCCTACAACAACGGCTACCAAGCATCCTTAAAGATGAGTGCCTTCAAAGTCCTCTATGGTAGGCCGTGTAACACTCCAGTTAGCTGGAGTAATCCCAAAAACAGGATTTCTTTTGTACCCAACATGTTGAAAGAAATGGAACAACAAGTGACTTAGATAAAACAAAACCTAAAGGTCGCTCAGAACCGAGAAAAAAGTTACGCCGACCAAAAGAGAACTCCAAGAGAGTTCAAGATAGGAGATCATGTATATCTCAGAGTTAGACCTAGGAAGAGTTCCCTGAAAATAGGAACTTGTGCCAAGTTGGCACCTCAGTACTGTGAACACTTTGAGGTTCTAGATAGAGTGGGACCTATAGCCTATAGGTTAGCACTTCCTCCCATAGTAAAAGAACATAATGTTTTCCATGTTTCATTATTGAAGAAATATGTACATGATTCTAATCATATAATTGACTAGTTTTTGATCCAGGTGGAACTGGAGGGAGAATTCCTACCAGAACCCCAATGCATACTGGACAGAAAGGAGACCCCTCTCCAGAACCGAACCATTGCACAGGTCAAGGTGCAATGGAGACATTTTGGCCCAGATGAGGCTACATGGGAAATGGAGGATGCCATGAAACGAGCATATCTGATTTTGTTTACATCTGTACATGCATGCCAAGTTGATATATAGAACATCGAGGATGATGTTCCTTAAGGGGGAGGGAATTGTAACACCTTGTTTCCCCCAGTCTGTAAAAATAACTATACTGGCCAAGTATTGTGGCAAACTCAGAAATGTGAATGTGTGATGTGAATAGACCTTGTGAAAAAGGTCGATGAATGTAAATAATATTATGAATATATATATTGTAGGACTGCTGAGAGGGGGATGTGCTGAAAAAGAGACCATGATGACTGAAGAAAGGTCATGGAAGGCACCTAGAATGGTGGCGTTAACTTCCACCGAAACCAATACCGTATTTGGACTTCACTGGCCCGAAGAACCAAGAGCGGCTCGCTGGCCCCAAATTAAATCACTCGCTAGGTTGGTAGGTAAATGGCTCCTCATAGTAATGAGGGATGGGGGTGAACTGCCCATCCATAGAGTCCTTAGACCTGACCACCGCAAGGAATATCATGCCACATGCAACCTCGTCGGAAAGAGAAAAGGCAGGAAGAGTGTGCGATCAAGGGGGACGTGAGGGGAGGAGGAAAAAGGAAAAGAACTCTGAAAAAATACAGAGTGAGTGATAGCAGAGAAGAAGGAGAGTAACCTTCATTCTCGGTCACTGGCGAAAAGAGACTTAGTCTCGCAGCATCGTGGTCTCAGCTCAGGGGTGGCTAGTGGTAAATCCATTCAGAATCACTGAGCTTATGGTTGGGTGGAAATAAGCACCCCTCTCAGCAGTTGCATCACCTCTAGTGTTATTTTTTATAAGTGTTTTATATCTTTCATCTTGAAATGTATATTCTGACATTTATGCTCATAGCCTGTGCAATTATGAATGGTTTCAATATAAGATTGTTTGTGTGGTGTTTTGACCAGAAATGGTGGTTGCATGCTTATAATGGAAAGATTACGTATGGCTTATGTTTATAAATAGCTATATATATATACCGATCTAATTTAGACTTCAAGTCTATTATCGAGAAATCTATACCCTTATCTGCCTTAGGTAATACCCTGGATAGATCTCCCCATAGAGACACCCTTCTTGGAAAGCTTACTAAGAACCTGAAAGAGGATTTGATGGCGCAAGTCTTAGTAATCCTACATAAGAAAGAATGGTCCTCTTAAAATCCTGATATTTCGACATTTCGTCACCCGGGGTATCCAAGCGCAAGTCCTCTCGTACTCGCAAGTCTCAAAACCCCGATTTATGAAATCCTGAAATGGTAGCGTGTGGATAAGTATCGATTGATGGACGAGATCCTGTCAGAAGATTTGACGTCAGTCGCGATCGTTAGATTGGAGGAAGAAACCAGGGCATTAATGCCTCAACCCCTTTCCTTTTATCTTCGTAAGTAGCGAAGAAATCGGGACCGTAGATCCCCAAGGTCTGTGGGAGTATCTGGAACGTCCATTTATAGGGACACGTGGCTTCCGGTAAGTGTTTCGACGTTTCGGTACCTAGGAAGACAAAGGGGAAGAACCCTAATCATCACGAGTCATGAAACCCCGATAACCAAAACCTCGAAATAGTTTAATGAGTGGATGAGATAGGATAGTTCGACATTTCGGTACCTGGGATACCTAAGTGCAAGTTCCTCTGTACTCACAAGTTCCAAATACTCGGTCAGTGAAATTCCAATGGGAGAAACCCTGAAATAAGATGCGCAGGTTTCAGAGTCGATATTTCAGAGTTTCAGCTCCCGAAAGGTCTAGGTGCGAGATTCCCTGTGTGCGTGTATCGCAAGACTCCGATTTGTGAAACCCCGAATCTGGCCGAGGGTATGATGGAAGGGTGTATCGGATTTTCGACACCCGGGTAGTCCAGGAGAGTGAATCCTGGACCTCTGGTATCGCGAAATCCCAAAATGATAATGGAATGGAGTAGCTATGAGGTTTCGATGTTCCGGCTCTCAGGAAAACCTAGGAGCGAGACTTCTTTTCATTACCCATCATGAAATCCTGAAGTATGAGATCTGAAAAAATGTCTAGCATGGGTAAGCCTTGGTGTTTCGGTGTTTTGGCAATCGGGAAACCCAAGGGTCAGTATTCTTGTGCATGTCAGTCCCAAAATCTCGATGGATGAAGTCTCAAAAGAACAATACGTGAATAGGTTACGAGACTTTGGCACTTGAAAAATTAGAATGCTCAAGGGCGTATTCCCTTGTACTCACATCTGCCGAACTCCCAACCTACAAAATCCCAATAGGCAAAGTCTTAGAATGGATTCACACACATGGTTTTGGTGTTTCGGCTTTCTGGTGCCCGGGACTCTCAAGGGTTAGTTTCCTTGTAATTCACTAGCCGCGAAATTCTGATGGATGAAACCCCAAAATGAACAAGAGAATACCTGTATCGCAATTTCCCATATCACGAAAGTCGATGAGTACCCTCTGATAAGGCCTGTGGCCATAACTTCTGATCAGATGAGTGTGGAAAATGGATGACAGGATCTGTATCAGGTCCTGTAGGGACTCGGGGAAATTTTGTTCCTTGGAGAAAAGAAGAAAAGGCCGAAAAAAAATTTTAAATTTCATATTGGGTGTGTTACAGTATGTTTGGTGAAAATTATGGTTATAACAGATGCCCCCTAATGTGTGAGGTTAGAAGAGAATCTGATGGCCAAAGTACATTATCAATCTTTATCAATGTACCAAACCGATGAGCCCAAGGACCAGAAATCGGGAGCTGCCATCTGCAAAATAACAATTGTCTCACCGAGGCGGGCATACCCATGCTCGAGATGAAATACAATTATGGCTACCAATCAAATACACTGTAGATCCATGTCATATAACTATATAAACTGTAGCCATGAGCAATACACAACGGATCTACAACTCAAAATCAAAAGATATACATGTATAGTATCCATCTTCTAGAAGCTGATAAGGTCTGATGGCTGGAGATGAGGTCTTCAGAGATCAAGAAACAACTTCAAAATCTTCAAAACTCAGGTA
Source organism: Picea mariana (assembly GCA_032191745.1). Lineage (NCBI taxonomy): Eukaryota > Viridiplantae > Streptophyta > Pinopsida > Pinales > Pinaceae > Picea > Picea mariana. Next base: position 18,474 of record JASDQU010347557.1, read on the forward strand.
GGAGTGTAATATGAGTGTACAACTTCACTACCTAGAGGTCTTCGATGGCTCTTCGGTCATGGACTAGAGAATCTTGATGATCAGATTGAAGGCTTCATTGATTTTGAACAAAGACTTGATTGGAATTTTGGGATGGTCAGGCATGAGGGCAAGAGAAAACTACAGAGGGGCTGACTTAGGCTTGGTAAAAACTTCCCTTGGACAATAGGATGACAAATGATGAGGCTCGAGCAGCATGGCATTAACATAAGTTCACGAGGCAGGAGGCAACGCAAACTCTGCATCTGTTTGGAAGGATAACCAAATGGAGGAGGACACAAATCAATGTAGTGGGAACAACTTTCTAAGGTCATATTAAATCCTATGACTTGATGAACAAATGAAAGGATTTTATTTATCCAAGGGTGACTCATTGTGCGGCCAATACAAAGAAAATACTTTTCCCTTCCTCTTTTTGGGGTATATTTGATTTTTTTTTTTTGTCTTTTTCAATAATTCTGGAAAAAGAATAAAAGAATGCTATGTTACAAAGGAGGAATGAGTGTCACAAACATATGAGTTCGAGGTGCAAGGACAAGACTAATGTTCAAAGAAAGGAAACTTGGAAAAAATCCCTCCTGGGGCCAAAGGTGTCAAGATGCAAAGGAAAAATGCTATAGGGCTTGTGTATAAGGAATGTTTTATATGGTTCGGTTGAGAGCAACATGGAGATAGCATTAGGCCATAGACGCAGGCATGAAAATGCTATTAATAAGACACAAAATGGTAACGTCCTTTGATGTAAGTTTAACGAGCCCAGAGAGGGTAAGCTTGACGGTTTTTCATATTTAGAGTGTCTGAAAAAATGTAAAAGGAGACTCCGATGGGGTACCTTTTTTGAAGGTAGTCTAGTCGGTTCGAAAAAGGGGTAAACCAGCACTGACAAGATGTCTATTAAAAACCATTTTAATGAGTGTAATAAAGACAAGATCACTTAACAATGTTTTCATTTTTAAGGAGTCTGAAAAAAGCTTAACTATGGACTCCGTCAGGAATGTTCTTCTAGACCATTTTAACGAGCGTGAAGAATAAGGTCACTAGATGATCTTTTCAATTTTAGGGAGTTTGAAAAGAGATTAACTATGGACTCCGTGGGGGTTCCTTTTTTGTAAATTTAGTCCCTCAGGCCCAAAAAAGGTTTAAAATTATACCTGAGGGTACTCTTCTAAAGATCTGAGGCCTCTAGAATATACCTTTGTTTGTATAGTTGACCATTCAGATGAAAAAAGGGGTAAACTACTGCCCGATAAATGTGACTTCAAATTTTAGTTTAACGAGCGTGAAAGGCCGCAAGATCGCTCAGCAATCTTTTCATGTTTAGAGGGTTTGAAAAGGGATTAAAAGAAGACCTGTTATGTTTTGGGATTCCTGAGGGTGAGGTCAAGAGTGATAAGGAATCATGCAAATGAGGCTCAAACTCATAATTAGGAAAAACTAAAAATGGACTCCCGAGCCTATAGTCATTAGTGACAACATGGACACCATAATGCAACTAGGATCTACCTAGGGCATCCATGTTACGGTAAGCTCTACCACTAAATTATGACACTTCTAAAGGAACAATAATAGTTTCGTGTCGCAAATTGGTGGGATCGATCCTATGGAAAAACAAAAAAGACAACGAGATGCAGAAAGTGGAGGTGGAATCCTGACTTAAATGCAATGAGTTGAAAAAAAAAATGACTTTTTACCAAAGGATCGTCAAAGTGCCCCAAATCTCAAAAAAAATTCCCAATACCCAAAGTAATACTTCCCATGACCATCCAAAGACAAGGTCACCTTCATAGAAAATCTGAGGATGAATGGACCAATCATATTGACACTTGACTTTTTGTTTGTGAGCCTCATTGGCTAGGGCCACATCATGATGCTACTCATTTTTCTGCTCAAGGTATAATGACCGCTCTTCAAGTGGAGAAGTTTCTGGTAGTAACTGTACTACCAACTTTAGAGATGGGATCTGACATTCTATAGGCAAGTCCGCTTCCAGCCCGTAAACGAGTTCAAATGGTGAGAAACCGGTTGCAGTCTTAACAGTTGTTCAGTAAGCCCATAATGTCAAGTATAACATCAAATGCCAATTTGACTTAGCCGAATTGATCGTTTGATGTAGGATGGTCTTAAGAGATTTATTTATAGCTTCCACCTGACCATTCTCTTGGGGGTAGTAGGGTGACAAATGTTCTTTCCACAACCCAAGATTTGATGTTAATTCGGTCATCATTTGGTTCTGAAAGTGACTGCCATGGTCAGTGAAAATCTCTCTCGGGACGTCGAACGTTGTGATTATCTGGTTGAAAAAAAAGAGATATTAAGTCTCTCCATCATCTTTAAACATTGGCATAGCTTCGACCCACTTCATGAAGTAGTCTACGACTACAATGATATAATGGTGCCCCCTTGCTGAAGGAGGGTTACATGTAGTGTAATCAATCCCCCACTTGGTGAAGGGACCAACTATGATGATAGGAAACATGGGAGAGGAATGTGCCCTCATATTCCAAGAGAAGATATGACACGGGTGGAACTTATTGACCGATTCAATACAATCTTTGATTAACGTTGGCTAGAAGTAACCGGCTCGTAAAATATTTTGGGTTGTTTCCAACCTAGACAAATGAATGCCACATGCTCTAGTATGGCAGTCATTAAGCATGATAATTGCTTCTTCATGAGTGAGACATCGGCGAAGGATGCAATCTACACGTCGGCGATACAAAGTGTCGTCGAGTATGAGATAGTTGTTAGCCTGATGGCATATACGACGACGCTCATCGCGAGAAGTAGAGGCGTGGCACTTCAAAGTCTAGAGATAGAAAAGTATATCTCCATACCAGGGATGCAAAGATGCGATCAAAAACATGTCTCCTCTAATAGGTGACTCTTCGGGCATAACCTCACCGGATTCAACTGGAAGTTTTGAGATGAGTTCTACAAAGACCAGTGACTTTTTGGATTTCACCGAAAAAAAATCTAAGTCAAATTCCTGGAGGACAACTATCCATCTACTGATCTTCCCGCCAATGACGTGTCATGTTAATACGTATTGAAATGGATTCACAATGACAATGATGGTGGTCTTTCAAAACAAAATATAATGACTGAACCATTGAACAGCATGAACAACTGCCAACGCTAGTTTTTCAATATCGGAATAATTGAGTTCCGGTCCAACCAGGCCTCGGCTCAGGTAATAAATCACATAATCTGAGAGGAAGTCATCCTCCTGAACTAAGACCATACTGATAGTCGACTCTACCGCAACCAAGTACAATAATAAATCTTTGTTATAATTAGGTGGTCGGAGCAAAGGGGCAGTCATGAGGGCATGTTTCGATGTGTTGAAATAGTGTTGAGCGGCTTCATCCCAACGAAAAGGGACGTCTTTCTTTAGAAAATGCATAAATCCCTTTGCGATCTCAGCATAGTTGGATATGAAATGCCCCAAAAAAATTTATTTTCCCTATAAAATTTGAAGCTGAAGGATTGTATGCGAGGGAGACAACTGAAGTATTGCCTCCACCTTGAGAGGATTGACCATGATCCCTCTTGTTGAGACTATGAAATTGAACAACCATCCTGACGTTACAAAAATGATGCATTTGTTTGGATTCAAGCGAATTCGGAAGTAGAGACATCACTCAAAGATAAGTCGGAGTTGTGTGGGATGATTTGTTCTCTTACGAGATCGTGATGCTAAATCATCTAAATAGGCTTTGACTATATGCTTGAGATCATGGAAAGAAAAAGACATGGCTCGTTGGAAGGTAGCTCTAGCATTTTTGATATCAAAAGGCATCTTACGATAGGCAAATGTACCCCATGGAAATATGAAAGTGGTTTTGTGCTAGTCTTCGGGTTTGATCTGTATCTGATTATATCCCGAAAAACCATCCATGAAAGAAAAAACCTCGTAACCGGTGCATTCATCGACTATCTGGTCAATGAATGGTGTGGGAAAATTATTTTTTGGACGGGCTTTGTTCAAATCATGAAAATCTGTACGTACACAAATCGTTCCCTGTTTCTTGTTGACTGGCATAGGATTTGACACCCAGTGGGTCAAATGGACAGGATAGATAAAACCTTCTTTGATCAGTTTCTCTACTTCAACCTTAATAGTTGTTGCTTTCCTGGGATTAACTAGATGAAGATTCTGTTGAACTATCTTAGCATCAAGATAAGTTGTTATTTCATGTTCGACTATTTTTGGATCAATGCCTGGCATTTCCTCATAAGACCAGGTGAAAACGTCGTGGAATTATTTAAATAAGTTTGTGTAGATTTGAATCTCTTCGGGGGAACAATCAGCTCCGACGAAAACATTCTCCACGTTGCCAGGGGTTCTGGAGATATTAATCGATATAGCTTCAGCGATAGTTTCCATATTACCATCAACATAAACCTCATGTGTAGCCAAGGGATTGATAGGAAAAGACCTATCTCTAGTCATAGTCTAGGTGAATTCCCCTGCTTCAATTCTACTTAATTGTGGGCGGAAGTATGATTTGTGATGGAGATCGTCCCAGGGTTTGTCTAGACTAGTCATTGCTTCAATGATTTCTTCATCTGAGGGAAAGACTAAGTCTAACAAATCAATATTAGTGAGGGAACCTTGAGCCCAAATAGGCTCTGGAATTGAATCTAACTCTTGTGAAGGAGTTGGATCGGTGTCGGCTAAAGCTTGCTGGACTAAAGAGTACGCTGCTTCTACCGTGGAAAAGGGCATGGACATACCATTGTGCCCTGTCCCTTCCATCATGGCTGATGGGGAAGGAAGAATCCACGGATCATTGAAGTAAGTCATGCGAAATGATGAAACTTGGAAAATCTCAACCTTATGTTGGTCTGATATGAACTTGACATCGCCTTGAGGAGGCAGGTGTTTGCACTCTATTCGTCACTTGATGAGAAAATTGAGAGTACTTACATGCCCAGTTGGGCTTTGCTAGGCATGACAGTTGTGAAAGGAAAGGTTAGAAAAAGAAAATAACAAAGTTATAAACAAGAATTAAAGAAAAACCAAATGAAACTATGAGCATATAAAAGAAATGAAAAACAAATATAAATGGACCAATATCACCAATGTATAAGCTGATCTTATTGATGAAATCCAAAGACACACAATGGAGAAAGAGGACTTGGGTCCCTTCCCTCTCCAATGGAAGGCTCTTGAGGCCCTCAACTGATTTCTCTCCTTACAATGAAAGATGAAGAATGTGGGTGAAAGAACTCCAAGCTTATCCACTCTAGTGAGAGGTGGAAAGCCCTATGAAATGGTGTTGATTATGTCTATTCCTAAGAATGAGTCTCTAGCAATCTCAACAACATAACAATACAAAGAATTCCTTGAGAAAATGGTGGTCATTCATGGCTTTTTATAGCCAAGCATTGGGTTATTATGCAACCTCTTTTGAATGTGAAAAGGGGCTCTTTAGGGCACAATTAGGTATTTGACCAGCCCACCATGAGGATTGAGCTCGGATTTGGTGTCAAATCGACTTGGGAGCCGATCCATTAGTGGTTGGGAGGCTGACCAATTTCAATAAATGTGTCGTTTA